>JAJTUV010001261.1:0-235000 GCA_021653895.1 Mastomys natalensis
GGGGATGTATCACAGGGCTGTAAGTGGTATGCTCGCCACAAGGGGTGAGGCTCAAGTGTCCCAGTGCACTTGCTAGGGCCTTCCTCTGTACTTGATTCTTAGCGATGGTCATGGCCGTGGTACAGAGAAGTGACCTGGACACTGGCCTGTCCAAGTCTGAAACTCCCCTGTTTAGGAAAGCTTCCTAGTGTTCAACCTACAAGAAAGATGTTGACACATGGCTTTTAATTTCCTAAGACTTATTTTATGTATATGAGTCCACTGTCTGCTGTCTTCAGGCAACTGAAGAAGGCATCGGATCCCATTACAGATGGTTGTGAGCCACCATGTGGTTGCTGGGAATCGAACTCAGACCTTTGGAAGAGCAGTCAGACTTAACCTCTGAGTCATCTCACCAGCCCTAGCACACGCCTTAATTCCAGAACTTGTGGGGCAGAGGCAGGCAGATCTTTGAGTTTAAGGCCAGCCTGGTCTACAGAGTGAGTTCCAAGACACCCAGAGCTACGTGGAGAAACTGTATCTCAAAAAAATTCATTAAAAAAAATAATAGTTTCTGAGAGTGTAGAAACCTAATTGAGGCCTAGGCACCGTGTGGAAGCTGTTTCTCTATTTACTGCCCAGCGTGCCCAGTCTAGAATGGTCTCGGACTATCTGAAATAAGGACCTGCACTCCTGAGCGGCTGAACCAGCCATGTGATAGGAACTTGGCAGTGTAAGACGCAAAGTCACATTTGTGGTTCATGAGAGGCAGAGAGGCAGGGGCATGTGGATGGATGTGATCAGCTGGCCTGTGACTGGTGGTTCTGGGAGAGACCGAGGGTCCAGGGCAGGCGGGAAAGCTCATCTTGGAGCTTCAGCAGTCAGAGCAGCAGAGATAGCCTGGCCTCCTTTTGGAAGGTCAACTGGATGTCTTTCTGGGCTGCAACGGAAGTAGTTACCCGAGAACCGAATCCTCCAGGCTCTGCCTCCTGTGCCGTGTGGAGGAAGGCTGGGCTGGGTTCCAGCCTGGCAGTTACATCGGGGGAAGCTTTCCAAGCTTCATGAAGCTCCTGGGAGGGTTCTGGAGACTGCACCAAGCAGGTGGCAGACAAGGATGTGGGACAAGGGAGCTGGGCTCACCCAAGTGGGACCCATCTGCTTCCTGAGGATTCCAGGATCTGAGGATAGCTCTGACCTGGAGTGACCCAGCCCTAGCAAATAGCCCCAGACTAAGGGTTTCCTTCCCCTGGGAGATTAAGGGGTGCAACTTTCTCTGCTTTGTAAAAGGACTCTTTCTCTCTCTTTCCCCTCTTCTCTCTCTCCTACTCTTGATTGTGTGTGTGTGTGTGTGTGTGTGTGTGTGTGTGTGTGTGTAAGCATGTATGTCACAGCACACAGGAAGGGCACAGAACAACTTTATAAGTTAGTTCTCTCATCTTTAAGTCAGTTCAGGGACCAGGCTTGTGTGTAAGTACCTTTACACAGAACTCTCCTTTCCCCAAGAGGTCTCTCTCCCCCTTGTTTGTCTCTACCAGAATTACTTAGGAGCACTCATTCCCCGTCTGCATCAAAGAGGCTGCAGGGGTAGTAGAAACCCAGACCTGGCTGGGCATGGTAGGGCAATGCCTGTAATTGCCTCAGGGGTGGAGGCTGGAGGGTTGATAGTTCAAGGTTTCCCTCCGCCACATTCAGAAGCTGAACTGGGGCTGGACTCAGGATTGGAAGCATTGGCCTCTGAGGCTGGCCAAGCAAGCAAACAAACAAACGAACAATGAACAGAATATAAACAGCCCAGCTCAGGGCTGGAGAGATGGTTCAGTGGTTAGGAGCACAGGCTGCTTTGCAGAGGACCTGAGTTTGTTTCCAGAACCCATGTGGTAACTCACAACCACCTGTAACTCCAGTCCCAGAGGATCCAGGGCCCTCCTCTCACCTCTGTGGGCAACAGACAGATACATGGGTGTTCACACATATTAAAGCACAGACCTTCAGATCGTCCCTTTCAAATCTACGCTCTAAATCAGCCTACAAACCTGTGCTCTAAGGACTGCTGACATCCCAAACCCAGGGTGTCCTGGGGTGAGGAGCCAGGAACTGAATAGTCTAAGCCGCAGGTCTTAAGGTGGAATAGTCTCACCACAGGTCTTAAGGTGGAGAGGGACATGCAGGGTTTTTCTATATCCTCTCTCTTCTGCTGTCTCAGCCAATGTGTCCCCACTTCCTGTCTCTTTGCCTCCATGTCTCCCTTCTCCACCTCATCCCCTCAGTTTCTTACATTTCATACCTTGTTCTGTGCCTGCAGCTCTAGGCCCAGATCTCTACCTCATTTCCCATAGGACCACAGAAGAATTTGTGCATGTGCATGTGTGTGTGCATGTGTGTATGCACACGAGTGTGTGTATGTGTGCATGTGCGTGTGTGTACATGTATGTGTATGTTGCTCAAACTTTTCTACGTCTTCCCTGCTTGCTGTTCCAGGTCCTTCCTAAGATGGCCCTTCCTAAACCTTATGCACAGTAAGGGCTTCCCTGAGACAGAGCAGCAGAGGGCTCCTGAGAACTTCCTCTCCACTGAGACAAGAAAGACCGCAGACCCCTCCCTTGTAACCAGCTGCTGCTTTTAGAAGGGGAGTGAAAACTGCATGGGACAGCCTGGGCATGTAGCCCAGCTGTCGAATACTTGCCTACTAAGCGCAAGGCCCTCAATTCAAATTCTAACATCAAAAAGAAAAAGGGTGAGGGAGGGGGACGGCAGTGGTATGGTATAGTGCTTGCTGGACATGTCAAGGCTCAGTGTTCCGTTCGTCCATCCAATCTACACTAACTCTGAATGGTGTGTGTGTGGCCTATAACCCCAGCACTCACCAGGTGGACACAGGAGAATCAGAAGCTAAAGGTCGTGGTTGGCTATCAAAACACAATAAAACAAAGGCCCTGTTATCCTAGGATAATGAGATGGGAACCAGAGATGGGTGGATCCCTAGGAGTTTAGGGCCAGCTATCCTGGCCTGGCCTACATGGCAAAGTTCCAGGCCAGTGAGGAGCCCTGTCTCAAACAGGTGAAGACGACACCTGAGGATCAACCCTCGGGGTTGTCCTCTGACCTCCATACTCCAGCGCTGTGCATGGCTGTCCCTGTACTGGCCAGTTATTCCTGAGCAGACACAGGTACTCAGGAGGCCAGGGTGGTCACCATTCCAGTGCCAGCCCCATTAGGCCTCTTCCTTTGGCCTGTGCCAACTGGTCTGGCCTAGAGGTCTGGACACGCTGAATATGCATCTGTAAAGCCATTGAGAGGCTGTCTGCCTAAAAGGACCCGTGAGTGCTGGGCCATGTCCTGGCTCTGGAGCAGGGTGAAGGTCTTAAGGAAGTGTCTTTTAACTTCTAGGCCTGTTTCCTGCTGAGATGATGATGTAATGAGCATGTATCTGGATGTGGTGGTGCATGCCTGTAATACCAGCACATGGGAGACTGAAGCAGGGCCCTGGGTTCCGTTCCTAATGGCCTGTAAGCTAGCTGGTGGACCTCAGCATGGTATTCCCCCTCTCAGTGCCAGTGTGAGGAGGCAGAGACTCTCTTCCAGCTGTTATGAGCCAGGACCCTCAGTGATCATATGTTAATACAACAGCCACATTATTTTTGTTCAGTCCTCCAGCTGGCAAAGCCTCAAGTACTGTGGACAGTGCTACTTTAATTTTTATCATTCATTCATTCATTCATTCATTTGTATTTATTGAGAAGAGAAAGTAAACCTAGTGCCTTTCCAATGGTAAGTGACTCTACCACTGAGCCACGCCCCCAGCCCCTCACTGGGGGATTCTAGGCAGGGGCTCTACAGATAAATTTATAGATATCTCCCATGGTTTGTTTTATGTTTTATTCTGAGATGGGTCTAACTTGCTCAAGTTCACTCTATGGTCCAGGCAGGCCTTAAACTTGCAGTCTTCTTTCCTCAGTCTCTCTGGGTTACCAGGCTCACTCACTTGATTTCTTTTTATTTGGAAGAGGCGACAGCGAGAAGGGAGAGGAGGGGACAGACACATGTGAGGCTATGGTTTTATTACGTTCCACTGGCATTATCCATTTTTTTTTGTCATGCACCTCAGATCCTCACAGTTCTACCATGAGATCTGTTTTATTACTATAATATTTACAGTAAGAATATAGTAGAGTTGGTAGCAAGTTCCTCACAGTCTAAAATGAATGGGACTTTTTGCCCACATTCTAAGTAGCTATTTCCCAGGAGATGGGTTCCATGTAGTCACTCCTCATTGCAGCCTCCTGGAAAATTACTCCACCGCCGCCTTTGTAAGACTGCTTGCGTTGGCATCTGCGATGGTAGCTAAATAAATGAGATTTCTATGTAACATATGCTGATACTGGACGCACTTGTCCGCTCGGCCCTTGTTCTGATACTCCACGATACACCAGTGGAGTGCAGTGGAGTGCATTCGGTGAAGCCTGCTTATAACAGAATCTCTTTAGAGATTGTGATGCTGACATTACGTTTTACTGTGGTCCGCTCCTGTGAGACGTGTTAGGCTGAGACCAACAAGTGGGCTGTATCTCAAACCACCACAGGCAGGACAAGGTTGATCTAGGTGATGAATTACATCTGGATTTCACACAACTATGACAGGCCTAAAGATGGAAGCCAAGGCAGCAAGATGAATTTGTCATTAACATTAAACCACTTAGGACAGGCACGCAGAGGGATCTAGAGAAAGGCTGACTTACAACATACTGCCATCCTCATCTTGCTGAAGGTCGAGTTCTGAAGGCTGGGACCATGGAGTCTGGCAGCCCTGGCAGCGCTCAGGATGCCTGGCACATATTGATGCTGGGGCCTCGGACTGTGGCAGAGCCGCGTGCCAACAGTGGCTGTCCACACATGGGCCACACTTGCTAGGGACTGAGTTTTCTTCAAAAAAAAAAATTATTGTGCATGTGTGTGTGTTAATGAACAAGCTAGCTGTAGGAGCCAGTTTTCCACCAAGTGGTTCCAGAGGACTTAACCCAAGTTATCAGCAAGCACCCTTACTGATTTTCTCAACTTCCTCCCACCCACTGGCTGTTTAAGATAGGCTTTCATTCTGTATTCCAAACTGACCTAGAACTTCTGGCAATCCTCCTGCCTCAGTCTGGGAGTACACAATGCCTGTCAGGGTAATTGCTTCTATTCCATCTGTTCTGAGACAAGCACAGATTTCTGTGTCTCCAGAAGTCCAGGAGCTTCTCAGATCCGGGATGGGGTTGGCAGGTGTGGGCTTTGGGCTGGCTGAAATATTTCCACCTTCCAGCTGAGGTCCAGAGTAAGCAAAAGGGGTTGTTTAAAGTCACACCTTGTGACTGGACTAAACCTCACAGTTGGCTCATATCACACTGGTGACAGAGGACAGCCACATATGTATTTCGAAACTTGGGGCTCCGTGAAGTCTGCATTTTCAGACTCAGCAGAGGCATGGGTCAGAAAACCTTATTTCACAGAGAGGTCTGGTCACTCGCTGAAGGCCACATGCAGTTGGTAGGGCTGAGATCTGAACAGATGCAGCCTGGCTGTAGGGCTGACATCAAGCCACACACCATGGTCTCTGGAGTGTAATCCAGGCAGCTGTTAGTGGGACAGGAAGGAAGTGGGTGGCCTTTCTTGCTGTGGACATGAAGGCCTCCCTGCTGGCTGTGGTTAAATCCGGTTTCCACTGGCTGAGAATGATGAGGAGTTGCAGAGGCCTGGGTGGCGTTCCTGGCTGCCATGTTGGCCATCTCAACACTGCTCTCAGAGGAGAGCTGTCTACAGCTCATCTGGCTAGGTGCCAATGTTACTCTCAACCTCGTATGCTGGGCAAGGGGAGTGCAGGAGCCTGGACATGCTGGCCAGCTCTAACTGGCCTGACTCCTTGCCAGACAAACTGAGCAACTCAACCAGTTCCTCTGTAAAAACCGAGACACCATTGCTGAAAGCCACTCATGCATGCCTCTGTGGTCACATCCCTGGGCACGTATGGCACCTCCCTCACCATCCCTAGATGATCCCTGTTGGACACGGGGCTGATCCAGCTGCAGGGTAGGGCTCACAGGACACAGATCTGTCGCAGGCTGGGTGGTGTCAGGACTGGAATTCTGGCTCTTTCTCTCTGGAGTGAGGCTTGGTGGTTGCCCTGTTTCCTTGCCTTAGTCTGATGCAAACTCCCAACCAAGGGTTCTGCCCCGGACCCCTGAAACCTGGATGAGCTTAGGTTGGTTTGATCATGAATGCCTGAGACAGGATCTAATCTCTGTGTAGCCAATGCTGACCTGGAATTTGTGACCCTGCTGCCTTGGCAGTGCTGGGACTTCAGATGCCACAGTCTGGCCGAGACACAGGTTTTAACAGGGAAGAGCTGGGCTACCTTGGGTGGGGATGGCAGCAGGGTCTCTGCAGATGGGGGCATGGCATAAGGGTTTGGGAAGGCTGCGTGAGAGCACAGCCATGAAGGGCTTTAAGACCATCTGGGAGTTCATATCCCAGTGTCCTCTTACTCCCTTTCTGATGCTGAGCACTCAAGATGTTGAAGCCAGGACATGATTGGGTCCTCAAGTACAAACTGTGATAATACAGGAGCTTAAGTTTTGTGTATCACGTCTGTGAAGGGAATCCGGATGGCTGAGCAGCCGTCCTGCTGCACATGTGGGTTACATGGTGATGGTCAGTTACGAAGGTGGACTAGAGCTAAGAAGAGGGTCCATCTGGCAGGGGTAACTTGACAACCAAAGTCACAACAAAGGAAAGATGGGACGTTGATTTTAAAGATTATGCAGTGTGGGGTCAGCTCCAGGCCGAGTCCCACAAGGGTCTCTGAAGGCGGGTGTGAACAGCAGCTGCCTCTGCCCACGAGCGGTCCGGAGAGATAGAGTGCTGGCAGGGGAAGTCCGGCCGCTGCCTGCCGCGCCTCTGCTGCCAGCAGTGGCGGGGGAGAGAGGGAAGTGTGACAGCTCTGCTCTTTGAGGGGCCTCAGTGAGGCACTGGCTGGCCGGCGAAGAGGGGGAAACCGCAACAGAAGCTCTCAGACACCGGGATGAATCTTGTGTGTGTGTGTCTTTACTTGAGTCAGGCCCAGATATATACAGTTTGAGGTGGGTTAAGGTCGGGGGCAGGTAGGCAGCAGGTAACCTCCTATTGGCTTGGACTAAGGGCTTGGGAATGCCTCATCTACATGATGGTGCTATTCCTACGTGACCGTGACTGGTGGCCACGAACCTCTCTGTGGGAGGGAATGTGGAGGGCTGAAGCAGGGGCAGCCAGGCCTGGGAAGAACTCGTCCCAGCGGATATATATCCGGGGTGCTGGGGTTCTGAAAGTTCTTTCAACCAGGCGCCTGACTTTCCACAGCTCACTGCCCCACAATGCAGTCATGGTAAAAATACAGGCAAGATGAAAGGTCCAGTTGGGAAGGTGTGTGCGGACCTGAGGCCCAGGACTGCAGCAGACGCAGGCAGCATGACTGTCCAGTGTATTTGTAAAATGGATTCATGAAAGTCTTTGCTCAAACAAACAATAATGAAACAACAAAAATCATCTGTATGGAGCAAGGACTTGAGAGGGAAGTCTGGGGACCGAGTGCCACAGTGTGCCACGGTCTCAGACCTCACAAACTGTGAGCTCTGCTCTCTATAGACCTGCATGGACTCCCCACTTCTGGCCTGCCTTCACTGCTCCCCTCAGCTTGTTCAAGAGGCCCCAGACACCCCGTATATGGGAAGAGAATGGGAAGGGCAAGCCTCTGAGGAGGAGATGGGAGGCAAAGTGTAGCCAGACGGGCTGCTGGCCGGGGGTGAGCACTGAGCCAGGCTGATCTGGGCACCTGCTTTGGGAAGCAGAACCAAGAAGGACCACCGTGTGCAAGAGAGCAGAGGAGGCACACACACTGCTTGGGTCTGAAGGCCAGGGTGACCTAAGCTGTTACCAAGAGTCAATGGGTCCATAAGAGCGAGAGAAGGGGCAGACACAGCATGTTACAGATTGGCCCTATTATTTTATTTATTTATTTATTTAGGCAGGGTCTCCTGTGGTAGGCTGAAGCTGGCCTTGAACTCTCGGTCCTCCTGTTTCCATCTCCTGATGGGCTTATAGGCCAAGTCACCACACTTGACAACTGTATCTTTCCAGCCTAAGCCAGGCATTGTCTTTATGTAGGCTCTAGTGACAGGACTAGGCGCTCTCTCTGAGAAAGAACAAACCCCAGAGCAGGCTCCTATGACCACATTTATTTAAACCATCAGATCCTCGCCCATGAAAAGCTCTCCAGCCCCAGCCCTGTTTCCCAGGGAAGGTCTGGAGTCTGACTCAGTGGGGTCAGGCTTCCAGGGACATCCTGACTCCTCCTGCTGCTGGTCTCTATGGAGATTTGGGAAAGGCTGCTCATGCCAGGCTGGGGGTGGGATCTCTTGGTCACCCTGTGAGCAGCCTCCCATTTGAGGGAGGGGCTGGCCTCAGACACCTCACGTCTCTCAGCGGGAAGCCACAGTCCCTCTGCCAGGCCTCTGTCACTCTCCTCCCCTGCTGGAGGATGGCTGTGCCCTCACTGTCCACAGGACAGCCCACGGGACAGGAGGTCCTCTGCATGCTGCTCCTCCCTCAGCCTCAGGCCAGCAGGCGGCTGTACTCTGCCAGGGCTGAGGACTTCTTCACCCCATCCCAGATTCGGGCAGCGTAGTGGAACCTGTGGGTGGAGGCTCTCGTCAGAGTGGGAAACTAAGGCCAAATAAGTTCCAGTTTACAAGTGAGCTTCCCAGAGCCTTCGACAATGCTGCCAACCCTGATGTAGTGGCCCTGTTTCTATGCGCTCTCCTGGCGACGCTGAGGGCTGGACTTGGATGAAGGTCCAAGTCTCCAATCAGGGTTGGGCTCTGTGGTAATGGTATCTCCAGTCCCCTCCAGCATTGTGATGGACAAACTTACTCAACAGCAGCTATACAGCCCAGGGCCTGTCCTCTCCTCAGGCCCTGGTTCAGCCAATGGCAGAAGCCTGAGCCCTGCCCTAAGAGCTCAGGGAGTGGGTTCTGCACACAGGAGCCCTGTGAAGGTGGGGCTTCCAGTAGGGTAGGGGAGAGTGCCAGCAGACAGGCAGGAGGGACAGAGGGAGCCAAGCACAGTGAGGCTGGACACTCACGGCCTTGAGCAGATCTCCAAGCCTAACCAGACTCACGGATCCTTCTCCTGGCTACTGAGTGGATTCATACCAGTGTGTGACTTTACTACGTGACACTTCCTTTGAGCCTAAATTTCTGTTTTTGAGACAGGATATCACTTTGTATAGCATACGGTCTGGATCTCACTATGTAGTTAAGTTGGCCTTGAACTCACAATGATCCTCCTGTCTCAGTCTCTTGAGCGTTGGGACTATAGACATGAACTACCATGCCCTAAATTTCTTCCAGAAAAAACCGCTGTATCAAGCCCGAGAGGCCCATACGTTAGTCACACACAACTGCCCCCTGCTGGCCTGGTCCAAGTGCTACAGATTAGCAAGGCCAGCGGAGCTGGGATTTACTGAGGTCCCCCACCACAGTGCCCTCCAGGTTGCACTAAGCGGGCTCCTTAAATGCATCCCACTCCAAAGAACCCTTACCAATTCTTCTCAGTGAGGATCGTGTGCGACAGCTGTGGCCGAGCCATAGACATCACCTGGCTGCGGAGCTTGCTGACCAAGGACTGGAAGCTGGGGTGACCTCGGTACCCAGGCAGCAGGGAGAAGAGGGGGCTGGAGCCAGGCCCTGGGACAGTAGGGTGGGTACTTCAGAGTTCTGCCTCGGACCAGCTCTTCCCAAACCATACCTGTGCTGAAACACACGGCCTGGGAAAGACCCTCCCAGCCCCAGGGCAGCCCCAGGGCCTGCTCCCTTAGGTAACGCGCTACCTGCCCGAGGTGGGCTCTCGTTTCAGCTTCACTGTCCATGAAGGGCACCAGGAACAGGTTGACCTCAGCGTCCAGGAAGTCGGGCGGCAGCCCTGGGAAGACGTTGCACTGCAGCATGGACAGCGTCCCTGGGAAGCAGACACTTCAGCTGCAGACGGAGCTGGGGGCTGGGGTGGGGGACTGGCAGTGAGGAAGGCTCTTCTGGGTTTTGCTTGGGAGTGGCACATGAGCTATGAGAAGCTCGGGGTTGCTCACCCTTGTAGCGCAGGTGGGAGTGCGCCATGAGCTGGTCGATCATCAGGTGCATCTGACGTAACTTCCGGGGACAGAAGTCCTCTCTGCGTGCCTTGTTCTGCAGGAAGACTGGGCGGGAGGGTGCGGCAGTGAGGCAGACAGCGCTTGGCCTCCCCAGGTCCCCACGAGCTCAGGTGACTCAGTGTTTGTGAGCAGGGCAGTGCTGGAGACCCTGACACAAGCCAGACCTGACTCCTTCCACCTAGCATCCCTAGCCTGACGGAAAGACAGACGAGGACAGCTGTGTGATCAAGGACATGACAGGAGACTCGAAGGACACAGAGCAACCTGAGGTTAGAAAGACCAGGGCAAGTGCATGCGTGAGTGCGTGGAGGAGCACAACCCTTGAAGAGGAGCATCAGAGAGGACAGAGCATGCAGAGAGCAGGCAGGACATGGGACTGGAGGGTGAGCAGGTCATGGGCACCACATCAACTCAGGGCTTGTTTCTGCAGCCCTGGGATGTCAAGGACACAGAAACAGTGTGGGTCAGAGAGGAAGCCCATGCTAACCCTTTCTGTCCCCTCTCCCAGTATCAGAAGCACTCCGCAGGTCCCTCTTGCCCATTGCTCTGGCCCCAGAGTGGCTCTCACCGAGGTGCGGGTAGTACTCAGTGCCCTCATCCGAGCCTGCTGAGCTGCTGGACTCATGGCTGGGGGATGGGGTGGATGGCTTCACCATCTCTGCCGTTTGCAGGAACCTGCAGGTTTGGAGTGAGGGGCTGATAATCAGCATGTGTACCCCCCCAACACCCTGGGAAGAATTCCCCCCCACACACACCCTGGGGAGGATTCCCCCACACACACACTGGGGAGGATTCCCCCACACACACACCCTGGGGAGGATTCCCCCCCACACACACACACTGGGGAGGATTCCCCCACACATACACCCTGGGGAGGATTCCCCCCACACACACACCTGGGGAGGATTCCCCCCACACACACACTGGGGAGGTTCCCCCCCCCACACACCCTGGGGAGGGTTCCCCCCCACACACACACCCTGGGGAGGGTTCCCCCCCCACACACACCCTGGGGAGGGTTCCCCCCACACACACCCTGGGGAGGGTTCCCCCCACACACACACTGGGGAGGGTTCCCCCCCCACACACCCTGGGGAGGGTTCCCCCCCCACACACACCCTGGGGAGGATTCGCCCCCCCCCACCACACACCCTGGGGAGGATCCCCCTTGAGATTCTGATGAGAGCCCTGCACGTGCAGCTTCAGGGTTGTGACAGCCACCCATGAACACCTGTACCAACTGTGCACTGTCTTTGGGTTTCTCTGTCTCTCTCTGTGTGTGTGTGTGTGTGTAAAATGTCAGGTTTTATCCCCATGTGTCTGTTGTTCTAGCCACTTAGGGTTTGAAGCCAGTATGCTCTATGTAGAAACCAGACCCCACCCCAACAAAAAAAAAAACCCAACAACTCCCAACAAACCAAGCACAGAGTCAACCAACAAACCCAAAAAACACTTTCTGGACCAGTTTTCGGTTCACAGAGAGGAGCAGTGTGTCTTGCTCCTTGGTGTGCGACCAGCCTCCTTCTAAGTAGCACCCAGTAGGCTGGCGCCATCACCTCTGTTACCCAGTCCTCCCTGCACGCCGTGGTCACCTCGGGACAGACACTCTGTAGTCTGAAGAGATTCATGTGGGCAAGAGGGCTCCAGCATAGCGGGGCAGGGTGGGGTCACTGTGTGGGGGTCCCCATGCTGTGCTAGTTCACCCCAGTCCCTACCCTACCTACTCCCATCCCTGTCCTGCCCCCAGTCCAGGCTGTCATGTGGCTGGAACCGCACACTCTGTAGCCTTCCCACACTGGCTTCTTAACAATATGCATTTAAGGTTCCTCCATTCCTTTCATAGCTTGACAGCTCCTTTCTTTCCAGTGCTGAGTAACTCCTTTGTCTGGATGGACCCACTTCATCCATTCAGCCTCTCACAGGGATGCTGGCGGCGTTGGAGCGGCCATTATGAACAAAGGTGCTATAAATACCCGTTCATGGGTCTTTATGTGGATGTATTTTCACTTTGTGCTATTTTCCAAGTATGTAACAGTAAATAAAACAAACCTGTTATCTAATGGGAAAACGAGACTGCTAAGTACTTGGGCATTCTCCTAAATGTTTACCCACAGTTGCAAGGGCCCACCTGCAGACCATGGTCCCAACAGAACACAAATCCCACAGGAGCCGCCTGTTCTGTGTTCTTCACACCTGTGCGCCCAGTGCTTGGCATAGGGTCTTTAATTTACTTGTATGAAGAGCAAGCAGGGGTGCTCCTGAATCATACCACTCAGATGTCGCCACAACCCTGGCAAGACTTGTTCTGTTGTTGGGGACCCACCACTCAGCCCCCTCTCTAGAGCTGGATATCCAAGAGCAACTCATTGAAGAGGACCAGGCTTTGTCCCAGTCCCTCTAATAGCTGCTATTACAAACTGTTTAGGATGAGTAGTAACACAAGTTAAAACCAGACAACAAACTCATGGCTATGGTAGGTTCTGATTCAATTACAATAAAGTGTTTTCAATGTACTCAAATAGAAATGGCTGGAGTAGTTAAGGCTTAACGGTTCAGATATACTTTACATAGATAGTCTTCAAAAACATCAGAAATCCACAGAATGTGACATTTAATGTCATTTCATTATTAAGGGTCATTTGACATAAGGCATGTCTGCTCCTGACAGCTCCCCCTTCATGGTTCAAAGAAGACACTAAGCATCTTTACCTCCAGGCAAGGTCGCTTATCATAGCCACTGGGCAGAAATCGCCTGTATCATCTGCAGACAATACTGTCCAAAAAGGACAGACAGATGTGGGAAGGGTGGCGGCTAAGCTCTGCCAAGACAGGGCAAGCCAGTCCTTCAATATTCCTACGTCATTTCAAGGTCAGATGGTTCTGGGCCAAAAGGCTAAAGACAGATGCTCCAACGTTGAAAGAAAGTAGGGGCTGTCGAGGTAGTCTGCTGTCTCTACAAACTGTTTAAGTTTTAGAAGCTATGTTTTATGCTTCTTTTACTTTCAGATATTTAATTTGTTCTTGGATTTCTGATGGGTTGAAGACTAGTTATAGTCTCATAAGCAAACTAAAGTGTTTAGCATTGAGAGATATGATATAGATTTGAAAGGATGGTTTTCAGATGGTAATGCAAACTAAAATCAGAACATAACTCAGGTATAGAATTGTAAACTCTTTAAGTTAGGACAGATGTTAGAGTGCTTTATCTAAATTGACAAATATGACAGACTGGGTGTTACATGTATATTATGTTTTTATCATTTGCTAATTGTAAGGATTGTGCTTAATTTATATCTGAGAGAAAAGAACCTTTTAACTGGACAAAAGGGAGGGAAAATGTTTGGGTTCCCCTGGTGCTGTTTGTATTCTGACATTCATTCTGCTTCCTCAGGAGGGGCTGCCCCTGAGAAGTAGATCACGTGATCAGGTGATGTCACTGAACCTTCTCCCCATTCTGACTGGTCAAATAAAGGCTAGAGCTGATGACTGGGCAGTGGAAGGGAAGGTGGGACTGGCGGAGGAACAGAGACAGAGGAAGAGAAGGTGGAAGGAAGATGGAGCAGAAGGAGATGGCCTAGAGAAGCCACAAGTAACAAGGGGTTGCAGAGCTGGGGATAAGTTAGTATAGTGACAGATCTGCCCAATCCAGGCATACAGCTTATAAATATAATAACTGGTTGTGTGTTTTTTATACGGGCTTATTGGGGTAAGAAATTACCAAAACACACATGCCTGCTGCAGACACAGCTGCTGGAAAAGAAAGCTCCAAGGGCTGAAGAAGCCTGGCCCCGTGGTGTCCTGCAAGGGGGACTGGGAAGGAGAGGGGAGGCCTTGGTCTCAGCCCTGGGAGAGCATCAGAGAGGATTTGCAGACAAAGCGCTTTCAGCTGGGGCCGGGGGGAGGTGGGGAGGGGGTGTCCTTCCTGATGGTGGAGCCCTATGCGACAGCACAGAAAGGGCTGTGCCCCCTACTCCGAATGAGGTGAGTCTGGGAAGGGGTGTGTGCTTTGCAGGGGTGTTGCACAGGCCTTTCCTTTCCTCCACATAAAATCGCCCTCTGCATGACTTTAGCTGTGCCTGATGGCTAAAGACCACCATGGCTTGGCTTGCTGATCCCATGAGGCCTCACCTGAGTGTCAGCCACTCCTCCCAGGCTTGTGTGCAGCTTTGCCCTATTGCACCTGTGTGAGGAACCGATGACAGGACTGGGATAGAGACTGGGAAGGACTAGGGTGGGAACTCCATTACCTAGTCACCCCGTGGAGGGGAAGACAGCAGGGGACTTTGGTGGGGATGATCTACAGCAACAATCAGCAGCGGCCCCTAGGCTGCTGAGTGGGATAATGCGGTCCTGGCCTGAGGCTCAGTCGCCCATCCCTGCCTGAGCCTCACCTGTACAGACTGAGGTCGGTGAACCAATCCTGCACGACAATCACCACGTGGCAGACCGTGAAGAGGAAGGCAGCGATCTGCAGGGACTGTGGGAGCAGAGGGGCACAGCTGCAGGGCCAGCAGGGAAGGGCGGGGCACGCTGAGCCTCGGCAGAGCTGCCCCTGCCCCGCAGCCCGGCCTTGGCAGGCTCACCGCGGTCCCTCACCTGCATCTCCACATAGGTATGAGGGAGGTTGTACTCTGGAGGCAGTTTGCGGTCGTTATTGATGAGGTGGTCCAAGATGGATGGGCTGAGGATGGGCTGCAAGAAGAAGGGTAGAGGGGGAGGGCAGGGTCACCATGAGGTAAGTTCTGAGAGGGCAGGCACAACCCTGCCGGCAGCACGGCAGGCCACTTCTAACTAGTGCAGGGCCGGCAGCAAGAGGGGCTAACCACGGACTCCAGAGCAGACTCATCTTCCAGGCCTTCCCGAGTCAAGCCTTGCTGTCCTCAAGAGCCCGGTGCCCAAAGGCAGCGCTGGTAGATTTCACACAGCATGATGGGCCCCGTCCCCTTAAAGACTCTTGTTGGCTATTTCATGTGTTTCCAACGCTTTGCTGAAATAATTACTTAGGTCAAAAAATGATTAGTGTGAAACCTGGTGCGGATTATAAGTTACATCGGTGTATGTTAGAGAACGTGGTTCTGAACGCTCCTTAAAGTCACAGTCAGCCTGTAACTCACTCTGACAGCCTCCCCGGCTCTCAGCGCTGTGCGAGCTGCTCTGGAAGGCACTATCAGTCTGGCCCTCTTTCCTAGAATTTTGCTCTCTTCTCTGGGCCCTGACCCAGCCCAGCTTGTGTGCAGGTCCCGGCATCCCCTGCAGAGAAGCCCTCCTCAGACGGCAGATTTCCACTCTGTCTTCAGAACTCTGCTCCGCCAAGAGGGATTATCAACAACGGGCCAGGGCCAGAACCCAAAATGCTGGGGAGTTGGGGGTGGTACAGCGGTGGGGGGAGATCAGACATAGCAGCCAGTCACACCACAATGGAGGTGACGTGGACAGCAATGTCTCCAGAGGCTGGAAATGTCCCAGAAGCATGACCCACAGGAGTCTTCGGAAGGGAGGTACTGGCCAGGCAAACAGGCATAAGCATAGTGACTGTTCTAGGACCCCAATACTGACAGCCAAGAGCATGTAGCTCAGGTTACCCCCATGCTTATACTACTGCTAAGACTTTACTCACAGGCAGGCAGGCAGTGTGACTCCCTTTTCTGAAACTCATGGGCAGAAATGGAAAAGGACCTGACCAAGGCCGCATAGCTCAAAGACAGTTTCAAGGTTGGAGAGAACAGGTTGAGATAGAGCAAGGCCTTGCTGACTCCTCACGAGGGCGAGGATGCTGGCCAGAGGCCTTGTCCCAGGTGCTGGTCAAGCACTGTGCCCGGACCATTCCAATGACCCCTCAGAGCTCCCAACAGGCAGAGCCCACATCCCACCGTTAGGTAACAACAGGCCTGGGGCCAGAGTTCAACTTCAGGATCTGGATCCACACAGACCCCAGGCCAGCCCTGAAGGCAGGCTGCTCAGATTCCCCAGGCCACAGTGCAGAGGTGAAGGGGAGGGAGGCCACACTCTGACAAGAGGATGCGAAGGGCAGGGAGAGGGGCTGGGGCTGGCACCTGCGTGTCTAGGAAGACAATCCGCTCTTGGGTAATAAAGAAGTCAATGCCGCTGGTCTGGTTGCCCCCTCGTTCCTTCATCTCCGCGCTCTGAGCCCGGAAGACATACGCCCTGTGAGGAGGAAAACGAGGGCTGTGTGAGCGGTCTGGCTCCTCTCATGCCCACAGAATAGCCTGACCCGTGGACACTGGAGCCGAGCGTCTCCGCCAGCCCCAGGCCTGGCACCTGTGGCCATGGTTGGGGGATGACGACATGTTTGGTACCACACAACTTCCAGCTAGGGGAGTCGGCAGACTCAAGTGTTCACCAGCAGAGACTGCCAGCCTTGATGCTGCAGAACTCACCCTGTCCCCCTGGCCCTCAAGCCCTCCCACCTGTTTGCTATTTGTAAAATGGAGATGGTGAGGGCAGGGCGTTGTGGCGTACATCTTTAATCTTAGTACCAGGAGGTCAAGGCAAGCCGGCTCCTGTGACTTCCAGGCTATCTGGGCTATACAGTAGACTCTGTCGTAAAAAATAATAAAAACAGCCAGGACACTATGGTATATATCATTAATCCCAGAACTCAGGAAGAAGGTCAGGTTAATCTCTATTGAGGCCAGCCTGGTCTACACAGCAAGTTCCAGGCTAGTCAAGGCTCCCCATGAAGACCTTGTCTCTCTCTCTCTCTCTCTCTCTTTTTTTTTTTTTTTTTTAATAGAAGCAATGATACAGCCCAATCAGTATGTCCAACTTTTGGTACTGGGACACAAATTCCCTCTAAAAGCCCACACTCAAGACTGTGTACTTCGGTGAGAGCTGGTTCATGCTGAAGAGTATGAACCACTCCTCTAGAGGACCTGGGTTTCATTCCCAGCACTCACGTGCAGTGGCTCACAACCAACCTCACTCCAGCCACAGGGCATCCCTGACCTCATGGGCACCTCCACATGTGTAAATAAAATAAAACCTTCAAACAGAGAATCACTATTTCAGCTGCAAAGCTGAGAAGTGTTTTATCTAACAACCTTGCATGGGGCTGTGTCCACAGCCATCCAGGATTACATGTGGCCTGTGGGCTCAAGGTTGGACCCATTTGAGTCTGTGCCCCAAAGCCTAAGGCTGCTGTGAGGTGGACATACATGAAAGTCCCCAGACCATCAAAGCGACTCCTAGCTGTCAATCACCAAACACCCTTCTCTGTGCAGCGCCTCCACCCTCGTTCTTCCTGTTGGCAGGTCTCCTCACGCAGCATTTGCTGCTTCCAGTCTGAAGTCAGGATGCCGGCACCAGCCTTGGCGGGAGGTGGCAGGAGTAGGGTGTGGTGGTGGGGCTCTTACCTACATCTTGTCCTGAAGATGCCTGCATGGAGCAGACATCCTGCCACTCAGCTAACACTACAGAACCCCACCTGCCACGGCTGCCACATGTCACACACCAGGACAGAGCATCAACGGAGACAAAGCCACTGCCTCCTAAGACTTCTTAGCTGGGCAGTGGTGGCGCACGCCTTTAATCCCAGCACCTAGAAGGCAGAGGCAGGCAGAGCTCTCTGAGTTCCAGGCCAGCCTGGTCTACAGAGTGAGTTCCAGGACAGCCAGGGCTACACGAGAAACTCTTGTTAAAAAAAAAAAAAAAAAAAAAAAAAACTTTCTTTCTTTTTAAAGATTTGTTTTATGTTGTGAGGCACACTGTAGCTGTCTTCATGCACACCAGAAGAGGGCATCAGTCCCATTGCAGATGGTTGTGAGCCACCATGTGGTTGCTGGGATTGAACTCAGGACCTCTGGAAGAGCAGACAGTGCTCTCAACCGCCGAGCCACCTCCCCGCTCCCTAGGCTTCTATTTAGCTGGGTGCCGTTCCCCAGCTCATTTCGGTCTAGCTCACTACTCCCGGGCTCTCTGGAGCCATGGGATAGGAGGAACGGCGATGGGTGGGGATCTGCCGTCGAGGAGGGAAACGGTATGCTGTGGGCAGAAAGTGAAGGGTCAGGAAGGACAGTGTGAGAGGACAGAAAGACGACTACCAGGGCTTGTGACAGGTTGTAGCAAGGGGCAGGACGAAGGGCAAACCTGGGGTGAGAGGCAAGAGCAGGCCGGGCTGAGACTGGAATGTCAGCTTGGACCTCTCTTCATGGAGCGCAGGCTAGCCTCCAGGCCTGAAGCAGGGAGGCGATGAATAGGTTTTGGTTGGAAAGCATCTCCGTGCTGCTGTGTACAAGGACCACAGGGAGCAGGCGGAGGTGGCTCAGGGGCACAGCCTCACGCCCACCTCGGCTTCTTGGGCCTCACCTCACCACCTTCTCTTGCAGCGCAACAACTGAGACCCGTAGTCCCTCACCGGCAAGCTGCCTAGGCAGGTGCTGTCACCGAGCTGCTCACTCCCCTTCCTGTCTGCGCCATAACTTATGCTGTCCTTGAACTCACTATGTAGCTGAGGATGACCCTGAACTCACTATGTAGCTGAGGATACCTGAACTCACTATGTAGCTGAGGATGACCCTGAACTCACTTATGTAGCTGAGGATGACCCTGAACTCACTACTAGCTGAGATAACTGACTCCATGTACTGAGGATGACCCTGAACTCACTATGTAGCTGAGGATGACCTGAACTCACTATGTAGCTGAGGATGACCCTGAACTCACTACGTAGCTGAGGATACCCTGAACTCACATGTAGCTGAGGATACCTGAACTCAATGTAGCTGAGGATGACCCTGAACTCACTTAGTAGCTGAGGATGACCTGAACTCACTACATAGCTGAGGATGACCTGAACTCACTAGTAGCTGAGGATGACCCTGAACTCACTATTAGCTGAGATACCCTGAACTCACATGTAGCTGAGGATAACCTCAAATGCCTGATCCTCCTGCTTCCACCTCCTGAAATCTGGACCCCAGGCAGGTACCATATGCCTGGCTATTTATCATCTTCTAGTATGCCAAACGGCTCCCGTGCGATGGTTCTCTTTACAAACTTCTAGACACAAGCCCGCAAGGCAGGCGATGGCAGTCATTGTACTGTGGCACCAGCCCCAGGAACGGGCTGGACTAGGGGAGAAGTCAGTACACACTTACTAGACTGGCCCTGCGGGTCTCACGTCTGTCAAGGGAGGTAAGAGCTGGGAGCAGGGGCTGGCCGCGCAGTGGGGGAGACATGCTGTGTATCAGGTGAGTCCTCCAGGAGCTAAGGGCCAGAGCCAAAGTCTACTGCACGAGTGGTCAACACAGGGATAAATGGACCGAGCCGCTGCTTTCCCCAGTTCAGGAGTTTGATGGAGAACACAGGGCTGTGTCTGCTGCTGAGAGGGGACATGAGAAAGGCTAACCAGGAGCTGCAGCAGCACAGCACCAATGGCTGTAGTTCCAACTCAGCAGAGGGACCTCTGAGCCCCAGGCCCAGGCAGCAGTGCCCCTAACCTTTTGGGTTCTACTAGACCCTGAAACCTGGTGGAACTACGAGCCCTTTCCCTAGAAGAGAAACTTGACAGCAAGGCAGAGGGATTGCGGCATAGAAGCCAGCCTAGGCTATGTAGGGAGACCCTTCTTAAAGAAACAAAACACAACCCCTACACCTAAACAAAACCCAAAACAATAAAACTGTGAGACTCTGATCGCCATGTGCTAAGGCACCTTCGTAGAAAGTTTAGCTCCAGCTCCTGGAGACAACTTGGCCCTTACTGGGTCTGGTGCTGAGACCTTTCCTGTGCTGGCTAGTCTTATGTCAAGTTGACACAAGCTAAAGTCATCTGTGTGGAGGGAACCTCAATTGAGAAACTGCCTCTGAAAAATCAGGCTGCAAACAAGCACATAAGGCATTTTTAAAATGAGTGTCTGATGGGGGAGGCCCCAGTCCATTGCGGGCGGTACCACCCTTGAGCTTGTGGACCTGAGTTCTATAAAAAGCAGGTTGAGAAGCCACAAGGAGCAAGCCAGTAGGCAGCATTGCTCCATGGCTTCTGCATCAGCTCCTGCTCTAGGTTCCTGCCCCGGCTTCCTTCAATGATTAACCCCAATATGGAGGCCAAATAAACCCTTTCCTCCCAACTAGCTTTGGTTATGGTGTTTTATTACAGCAACAGAAACCCTGATTAAGATAAGTTGGTAGCAGGATAGTGAGGTATAGCTATGGCAGACCTGACCATGTTTTGGGGGAAGATTGTGGAAGGCCTTTGGAACTTTGGACTTACAAATGCCAGAGTGTAGAGGTTTGGTCTGACACTAGTCTTGTAATGCTAAGTGTGGGCCCCCAAGGCCTGGTTGCCCCAGAGACAAGAGAGCCCCAAACAGACCCAAGTGACCTATGTGACCTTGCCCCCAAGTTATCTCTGATTGGTGAATAAAGATGTCTACAGTCTATAGATGGGCAGAATTGAGGTAAGAGGGGCTTGGGGTTCCCAGACCTAGGGTCGGAGGAGACCATGAGGAGAGAAAGAGGAAGGTAGAAGATGAAAGCCATGGGTGGGAGTCAAGAAAGCATGGCCCTGAGAGCTGGCCAACTGGAGTTAAGAGCAGCCCAGATGACTCATGGTAACTAATACTTCGGGGTTATTGATAGGAAATAGGTTTGAATAGCACAGAGGGTAGATACCTGCCTAGCTTTAGTGCGACAAAGGTGTATTCTACATAACAAAAGTGTGTCTTATCAGGGACTGAGTGATCAGAGGCAGCTTAGGAGCCCCTGACTGAGATTCAGTATTTTCCACAACACAGAGTATTGAGCCCTCTTTCCCATGCAGAGGAATGGAGGCCTGGCTTGGGAAGTTTCAGAGGGAAGTGGGAAGACTCTACTGGGGCCATTTTCTGCGTTGAATTAAGGTTCTGTGGCTGTGGTCAGCTGGGGCTGAAGAATTAGCTGTGGTTACAAGAGACCAGCTCCACTAAAGTGAAAACTTTGCTTTACTGGGACAGTTGGATGCTGGTTGGCTGGAGCTGAGAAATTAGCTGTGGTTAAGAAGAAACCAGAATCCCTGAGGTGAAATCTTCAGGAACTATTTCTTAGAATCAGCACACAAAATGTCTGCTCCAGCAGTGGCCGAGGTTGTCATGCACTGGTGCCAAACTCGGTAGTGCTGGAATCACCCAGGGGATACTGGTCTTGAAGGCATGAAGGGGTCATGGAGAACAGCTGAGGCTCAGCACCGTGAGAGGCCAGGAGAGGCCATGGGTGAAGCAGCCTTGGTGGCAGCTGAAGGCCTAGGACTGGTGGGGGTGGGGTCCAGAGAGAGGCACTGAGCTGAGTCAGCTTTTAGGAGATGACAGGGAGACCCTGGTGGACATGTGTGTGACCGTGTGTGCATGACAGGGAGAGATGGGGGCATATGTGACTTAGGCTGTGTGCCAGGGGGCACTTGTCCCACTTGTATCTGGAGAGCTTATCTCTAGAAGGGTCAGGCTTCCCTGTCTGTGCCCGGGTCAGGACGCAGTTCTTCAGGTCCCCCTTCCTAACCCTTCCTCTAACACTACCATTTATCACTGTCACACCTCCCCCACTGCAGACCCGTGCACAGGCCAGGGCACCCTCATATCCAGTCCTTCCCCGCATGCAGAAACACAGGAGGACCAGGGCTAGTGCAGAACTCGCTCCCCCAGATCACTCCCTTGCCCTATCTCCCAGGTCACTGGGCACCCGTAACTCTTGGGCTCTGTGTCAGCTGTGTCAGCTGCTTCATCCATTAAAACCTCACTTGAGGGGCTGGAGAGATGGCTCCGGAGCTGAGAAAACTGGCTGCTTTCCAGAGGACCCAGGTTCAATTTTCAGCTCCTAAATGGAGGCTCACAGTTCCAGATCTGAAACCTTTTCCCAGGCACCAAGCATACAAGTAGTATGCACAGACATATATACACAGGTACCATACCCAAAGGAAACACAAGAAAGAAAAGAAAGGTATTTCAATAGGAGAAGAGCTGACTTGACCAAGGTCAACCAGAGGAGATTTGGCACCAAGCCTGCAGCAGCCACCACCTTTCAAAAGCCTTGGTGACTTTCTTCCGTTTCCTGGCGGGGAGCTATACTCAGCTAGCCCACACTCTTCCTATCTATGATGGTGAGGCCAGGGAGGGGAAGCCACTCGGGCCCCCTGCAGTTCTTCCCAGTCCGTCCTCCCCGCGGGCGGTCGCCTTCCCCTGCTCCCCAGGCCTCCTCCAGCCCTGCCCCATGCCCCTCACCTCTGGTCTTCCTCTGGAGTGTTTGCTGACAGCAGTGACATGACCATGGACTTGCCTGTCCCCTGGAGGCCTAAGACACCGACCACTAACACGTCCGTCTGATCCAGCAGGTACTGGGGGCAATGGGGAACATGAGCCTCACAAGCCTGACAGGCAGCCAGGCCCCTCAGTGGCCTACCCACCCACTCGGCCAGTCCTCTCCTCATCTGGACAAGGGGCTGTGTCGGGGCAGCCTCGTGTGTAAGGCTCTGGACCCACAGCCTAGAGTCTGGGAAAGCGGAGTGAGAAAGCCTCCCACGGTTGAGAAGCACACAGCCTGGCTACACAGGACCACACCGACCTATGGGAGGCTAACACTGTAAGGTGTGGGCAGGAAACAACAGCAGCAGGAGGGGCTGAGAACCAGTGACTTCTTGGGAAGGAGCGGAGAAGCAGGCTGACAGAACTAAGTCAGGGCCCTGCTCCAGGCAGAGGGCGATCAGAGCAAGGGGCTATGTCTGGGGCCTTTCTATACACACCTAAGACCTCTGTCTCCGGGCCACCAGCTCTGCTGATCTTTACCACCAGGGGCAGACGAGCCCCTTCCAAAAGCCAACTGATAAGCTGGCATTTCTCCAGAATCACCAGAGGGACTCAGGAAAAAAAAAAAAAAAAAAAAAAAATTCTGGCCCGGGCCAGGGTTTAATGAGCCTGAGTACCTTACGGCCAAACTACTCAGGACGAGGTGCTCACTGTGGTAGCCAGATTGCATGTGGCTATTTTCCTTCATTAAACTGAAACAGAAGTGACAACTGTGTCTTCGGCCCTAGGGGGTTACAATGTCAAGGGCTTGCTCAATAGCCCTGCGCACTGGAGGAGGCTGCCACACTAGGTAGTTCAAAGAAGCCACTTTATCCCTGCACAAAAGGCCACTATGGAGCCAGCAGGTAGGGCAAGGTAACACAGCCCTGGTGTGCAGCACTAACAGGCTTAAGCTAGGGGAGGGGGCACAGTCCTTCCAGAGTGTGTGCAACTGTGGAAAAGCCCCAGAGCAGAGGCACAGACGTGTGGGCCTAGCAACGTGAGGCTCTAACTAGAGCAAAGGCTGCTGGGAAGGAGTCTCTGGTTGGCACCATGAAGACAGCACAGGGCTGGACCGAGGAGTGTGGGAGCAGGGTCAGGACCTGCCTCTGGTGTGCAGAGGCCCAGGAGTCTGGGGTATGGGGTAGCAGGGATGTCTACCAAGAGATGTTAGAGCAATCAGGCTTTCAACCTGCCCTGGTGTCACAGGCCTGCTGTACAAGCTACTTAGGAGCCGGAGGCAGGAAGACAGACAGTTCAAGGGTAGTCCAGGGAACTCAGTAAGACTCCGCTCTGAACCAAGAGTAAAAAAACAGGCTGGGGCTGTAGCTCAGGACAGAAACCTAGCCGAGCATGCACAAGGCTCTGGGTTCAATGCCCACTGTCCTTCACACTATCAACAAACCATGACTTTCAACTACCAGCCCTCTGAGTTGGATGAAATTCAGGCCTGATTAATGGGAACTTTCTCTCAGGTCCTGAGGGCTGTTTTGGAAGGCTGTGGACAGAGGTGCGGGACCTGGGGAGGGTGTGGACAGAGGTGCAGGACCTGGGGAGGGTGTGGACAGAGGTGCAGGACCTGGGGAGGGTGTGGACAGAGGTGCGGGACCTGGGGAGGCCGTACCTCGATGGCGCTGTCACACCAGTTCATCTGGTCATCTACCAGCTTGATGCTGTGCTTCATGCGCTCTGGGGGCAGGAGCTTAGCCTGGCCCACCACAGCTGGATGGAGAGAGGAGACAGGACAGTGAGGGTCTTCCTGAGGCAGGAGCTGGTCCCTGCCCACCCTATGGGGTCTACTCACGGTCCATGGCAGTCGGGCAGCAGTGCCCATGCCCCGGTTCTGAATCTGGTACACGGGCTGTGTGGGTCTCTGCCCCTCCTTCTCTCCTTTGGGGGGTGCAGGGGCCGTGGGGGGCGGTGGGGCAGTGCCTTCAGGGGTGGAAGCCCCTGTTCCAGCCACAGGCCCCTTCCCCTCCTCACGCGGCTTCATGAGCACGATGGGTTTCTCCAGTGGGGCTGGGGCTGGCGGTGCAGCTGGCGTTGTACTAGGTGGCGGCTGCTTTGACTGTGGGGGTGAGAAGGCTGTCGGCCACTGGGGAGACCTCCTATCACCCCCTCCTCCCACATCCCTCCTGAGGTCCTCCATGCTCACCCGCTCAGCTGGAGGCTTTGAGAGGATGATGGGAGTTTTCTGCATGACGTTGGTGCTGGGGTCTTCACTGCCATCCTGAGAAGAGGGAATGCAGCTGTTACTCCAGACGGCCTCCATGACGCCTCCCCACCCTACCCATCAAGGGGAAACTTGTCAGTTATGTCAGACGATGTTTTGCTGGGGGATACAAAGGATGTGTGAAAAGATGTCTTGCTAAAGCAGACATGGGAAAGAATGTTCTCTGAAGCAGACCCAGGTGAAAGGACATTTTGATGCAGCAAAGATATGAAAGGACCGGGGAAGATGGAGTATAAATATGACCCACAGACAGTGGGAGACGAGCATTCAGCCTCGGTCTGGTTTGCTCCACCTCGACCTTCTTCGCTAATGACACACATGTATTGGTTCGCCTCACACTGCGCTGTTGAGCTGCACTGTGGTGGTGCAGCCATTGAGAGGAGCTCGTGCTTTTGAGGTCCCTGCGGCAGCTTGCCGCTTCCATGCCTCACTCTGGCCAGCTGGCCAGCCTTGCAGTTTCTTCAGGATTGAACTACAGCTGCTGGTTCATGTGTGGTGTCTGCCTGCCGAGAGGGCTGGACTGCAGCTGCTGAGTCGTATTTGGTGTTTGCTACGGGACTGAAGATCAAGCTTGCCCCTAAAGAACTATTGCTGAACAGGTCCACTTCCCCCACAGCCTAATAACTTTTCTCGTCCACTACCTCTGCAGGGTGGTGAGCAAGAGGAGAGGTTGAACCTTTATTAAAAGTACGTTGCAAACATGTATGCCTGCATCCCCAGGTGCTGGCACCACTCCCACGAGGCTGAGAAGCCCATGCGGAACCTGGCCGCCTGACTCCAGACCACCTCCTCGACACTCCCGACGGCTCCCCCTGCTGGAGCAGCCCCGTGGGAGGGGTAGGAGTGAGGGCTTGGAGCTATGCAGCTCGGGTGGGAACATATCCCAGCAGCAAACTGGTAATCTAAGTAAGACTTAGCCTAAGTAACTGGTAACCCATTCCTATCTGTTCAACTGTGGGGGTGGGGCAGGAGCTCCACCCTCATAGGACTAGTATAGGACAGAGGGGAACAGCCTGCATATTGCCCAGAAGACACTTGACACGTGGCAGATGCCTGTTCTGTGAGAGCCACTGGGATCCTTGCTACCCTGATTGCCAAGTCTTGTCCCTGGCCTCTTCTCACAGGCTAATGGACTCCTTCCATGACTAAAGCCCTAGTCTAGAGGGGCACGGTCCAAGCTTCAGGCTTGGTTCTGCCTGAGATTACTGTGGACCCTCCCTGGACCTGTATCTCCTTAAACCTCACTCATTCCACTGGCTCACAGGCTCGGCGGAACCCCAGGATGACGCGAAGTGCTTTGGCAGGACAGCTCTGAGAGAACACCTGCAGGATGGAGGCTGAGGGTGCTGGTGACAGGTGTGCTCATGAGGTGGGGCGGGGCGTCTAAGTAACGGGGACGCGCACACACACACACACACTGCAGAACTGCAGGAAGACCTAAGGCAGGTGTACAAAGGCTTGCAGAGGAGTCCTGTCTGAGACAAAGGTAGGATTCACAGCAGCTTCTTCAGACATTACAACTGACAAGCTGCAGGAAGACCAGGACATTCCCCCACAAGCTGGGCATGCTATAGAGTCCACGGGGTCCCAGTGCCTGAGAGGGTCCAGGAAACCCCACAGAGATGCAGCACTTTGGGAAGCAGGGAACGTGATGCAAGGTACTGTTGGTGGCATGCGACTCTTTAAGATGGAAGCTGATGTCAGCTCTGGCTTAAGCCCCCAATCCAGTTCCTCTCTGTCAAAGCCCAAGCCCTGTCAGGGCCTGTGGGGTCTGAGCCCACCTCCTTTTGGTTCTTGTTCCTGCTGAAGCCTCTCTGGCCCACCTCACACAACTAGGGTTTGAAATGTCTTGTCTTTTCACCACCTCCAGGCTCCCACTCAAAGTCACCTCCTCATAGGTTTCTTTGGCTATGTCATCAAAATAGCCCCTTTATTCTCCCTCCCCTTCCTGTACCCGAGGACAGCTTTACACACAGACATGTCCCCTGCCCTGGATGGAGCCACTGGAATCCTGCAAGCCATCGTTGGGATCACTCACCCGTCTCTCTCTTTCCCAGGGTGCAATGTAGTCTCTCTCCCGACCGCCAGGCCCAGAAAGATTCTGGGGGCCACTGGAGCCTGGCTCCTTCCACCGCCGCCGCCGCTCTATCCCGTAGAGCCCAGGCTGACTGTGCCCAGATTCCGACATGGTTACCTGGAAGGAACAAGATTTTGGTACAAAGGGAATGCTCCTTCTCCGTGGGGCTCACTTCACTGCATGAAGGTTCTTCCTTGTAAAAGGAAGCTCTCAGACCAGTGAGTCGGCTCACTGGGTAAAGGTGCTTGCTACCAAGATTGACAACCTAAGTTCAATCCCCACGACCCACGTGGTTTGAGAGGAGGGACTGATTCCACACACAAAGTAACCAATGCTTCTGGCCTCCACAGACACCTGCACTCATTACTCCCACCCAACCACTCTTAAAAACAACAAAACCAAAACCCACAAACAAACCCGAGGCTGGAGAGATGGCTCAGCATCAAGGGAGTGCATACCCCTCTTGTAGAAGGCCCAAGTCCTAGTTCCAGCACCCACACGGGACAGCTCACAAGCACCTCTAACTCTGGCTCTAGGGACCCACTGCCCTCTTCTGGCTTCCTTGGGTACTGCATGCATGTGCATGTAACAGCACACATACACATACACTGAACAAACAACCCCAACTGGAGCTCTGTGGCTGAGGCAGCAGCTGGCCGCCAGTGGCCTCCTACATATGCCAACTTCTCTTCTTGGTAAGGTTAGCACACAGCATCGGAACACACTTCTCAGCGGTTTTGGCAAACAGTGTAGCAACAGGAGGGTGGCTTGGGGGCACGCAGAAATGTCCCTTTACAGAGACAGGTACATGTCTTTGTCCTCTTCCTCCTCTTGGCTAAAAGGGGCTCAGGCAGCTACCCTGACTTCAAGGCAACTTCATGGAAATCATGGTAAAACAAGACACAAGGTGTTGGTAGTCCCTAAATAACCTTACATTGTCTACCCCTGAAGCCAGTGACAAACAAATCTGTCTCTTCTTCGGGACCAAAACTATTTGCAACTATTGGAATGGTCCAACACAAATACAACTTACAGGAGCACAGTCACATAGAAAGGGGACAGTCCCCTTCCCAAAGGCAACAAGTCATTTTCTCACATGTCCCCAGTTGGAGGACTATTGATCACCCATGTATGTGTGGTGACAGTGGTGGGGGCTCACTCCCATGGGCCCGATTACCTACCTGGTCCCACAAGGTTCTCATGGACCTGCCTTCTGCCCCAGTTGGTCAGCCCTTCCTCCCTCCCTCCGCACATACAGCTCTCTCCAGAGACTAATCCTCAACATGTACTGGACTGCTGGACTATACAACCCACTCTCCACCACTGTGTTATCTGTCTCCAGGCCCCTGGGGGAAGTGTGTTGGGGTCTTTACAATACAACGTGCCCTAGGGACACCCGAGTGCTCGTCTGCCCACAGGACCCTGTGGGGCTGCCTGCTCTGGCTCCAGAGGTTAGGCTGGCAAACTGTGGCCTGCAGACCAAATCTGCAGTCTTCCCATTTCCAAACACAAGGTCTCATTGGAACCTGGTCCCAGAGTGACAGAGTGGCTATGGCTGCGGTCTGTGAACAGCAGTATAGGTGGCGACAGTGTGGCCCTAGGACCTACAAACCCAGCGTCTGGCCCTCACACTGTGTTCCCTCAAACCCTTCCCCATGTCCACCTCAGGCCTCAATGACATCAACAGGCTCCTGTGAGACACTCTAGAACTGTCGGACGAGGCACTTTTGCTAGCCATGTGGGGGCTTGTCTCCCCAGCCACAAACGGGACTGACCAAGGAGGGCAAGGGCCTGCTAACAGATGCTTACTGGAATGAGTCAGGTCTTAAATGACTGTTTACTGTCTAAGGCCCTCTCCCCAGAGACTGGGACTCCTTCCTTCCCTGCAATTAACTGTCTGTTCCCCTATTATTCTGACGACCTCCCCAGCGCTTGAGA
This sequence comes from Mastomys natalensis, assembly GCA_021653895.1. Classification (NCBI taxonomy): domain Eukaryota; kingdom Metazoa; phylum Chordata; class Mammalia; order Rodentia; family Muridae; genus Mastomys; species Mastomys natalensis. The sequence continues at coordinate 28,707 of JAJTUV010001261.1, forward strand.
GTCTGATTCCCTGCCCCATAAGGATTCTATCTTCACACTGAAGTGTCTGTTCACTGGGACCGCCCCCCTTTCAGGCAACTGTCCTGGAATTGTTCTGGAATCAGTATCTGTGTCTGCTTAATGGCTCTTGTGGGCATGACGCTGAGCCTGAGATGCCGTCTACCTGCAATCTGGGCCTGTAATGCTATTTCCAGAGTGTTCCGGGAGAGCCCTCTACAGACTGGTAGGCTGGTGTCATTGTTTACTTACGGGCTCCGACAGTGACCTCAGAGAAATGAAGTCTAATATGCATATTCTTGGGGTGGGAGCTTCTGGGTTTCTTGCGTGTGTGTGACACAAGTACCCACATGCCTGCGTGCAAGCGTACAGAGAGCCATATCATATTTGTGGAGGTCAGGTAACAACTTCTGAGAGACCATTTTCTCTTTCCATCCTGTAGGTCCCAGGGATGGAAATCGATTCTTTGCCTTGTGGTGACATCTTTACCTGAGAAAGTCATCCCGCCAGCCCCACTTAGTTTTTCAGACCAGGTATCTCAATGGAATCTCTCTATGAGGCTAGACTGGCTGGCCAAGGAGCTCCGCAGATCTGCATGTCTTGTCTCCCCAGCACTGGGATACAAGATGGTGGCACCACGCTCTGGGGATCAAACTAGTTGGGCCTTCAGGCTTGAAAGCAAACACTTCACAGACTGAGCTGTCTTCCCACCCTCTACCGTCTCAGATCTCAAGCACCTCTTCCAGAGAATCTTCCAGAATTGACAAGATGCTTTGCAAAATCACCCAGGAGACCCCCAATTCTTAACTATTCTAATGCCTCTTCTCTTGAGGCATGACACATTCGACATCTTTAATAGCCTACAGTTTCCTCCTACTCAACTCTCCCTCTCAAACAGGGTCCTGTTCTGTAGCTCAGGCTGGTCTCAAATTCATGGCACCCTCCTGTTTCTGGCTCCACACTGCTGGAAGTACACGTGTGAGCCACCTTGTCCAGCCCTACTCACCCTTTTTTCTAAGTGCTCCCTAGTACTTAAAATTATGTCTACTTGCAGTCTTATATGGGGCCTCCTCCCTATACTCAGCCATGAAGAACCTCAAAATCCAATTTCCATGTACACATTCCTTGGAAGGCGGCCCTAGGTGTGTGTCGGCTTCTATGGGACTATATCCAGAAATTTCCTCCTGATGCTATTAGGAGGATCGTACCAGTACTACAGGGACACTTTACAGTGGCTCTGGTTTCCATTAATTGTACCTCCAACTAACGGCGCCGCTAATCCGAGACCTTCAGGTTCCTACTCCCATTGGCCAGCCGCCCAGCGACCTTTTAACGGCAGAGCGGGGGCGGGGCTCGGACACGCCCCGCCCCTCAAGCCCCGCCCCTTCGGCGCGCACGCCTCCCGCAGGCTCGCGGGCGTCCCCCTTACCTAAGGCTGCTGCTGATTAGTTCCCGGGTCGCAGCGCGCGCTCTGAGTGACAGGAGTGCAGCGTGGGCGGGGAAGGTCCTCCACAGCCACCTGCCGTGTAAACGGCGCCGGAAGGTCACAAGCGAGAGACAGAGACAGGCAGAGAAAGCGGGTGCCGGCTATTCCGGAACAGGCCTCGGCTCCCGGAAGCTCCCAGAGGAGGAAGAAGAGGAAGCCACAGTACGCAGCCTAACAGTCAGGGCCCCGCGCTGCTGGCTCAGCGCATGCGCCGCGGGCTGGGCGCGCAAGCGAACCAAACGTGCGCGCTAGACTGAGCATGCGTAAACGGAGGTGGCTGTTTTCAGCACGCATGCGGATTACGTAGGGGCGAGGGAGTACGTTGCCGCTGAGAAGGCGCGTGCGCGTTGCGTCTCTGGGCGGGACCTGCGTTTGGCTGGGTGGGCAGCTCTGGAGATTTCGAGTTCGAATCCCGGGTCTTCTGTAGTGTTGCCAGACTGGGGTAGAATACGGCAGAAGGGAGGAATTACCGTTCTTAGCTGAGCAAGTACAAAACGGATTCGGCTGGCTGCAGGGCGCGATCTTGAAGGACTTTAAGGGAGAGCCCAGCTTTGCCAAGACGGCGAGAACACCTAGAGAAAGATCTAGTCTTGGACCTGTGGCACGAGGTGGGCAGCAGAAGTGGGCGGATCTCATCAAGTCGCAGAGTCACATAGCCTGGTTGAGGACAGAACAATCATACAAATGTATTAGGGGACGCAACCAACCCTGCCAAGCTCTTCTCTGTTCTCCTATGGGCAGCTACTGCCAAGAATCAAAGTTTGCCTTCTTGTCCCTCGGAGTGCTGATACAGGCATGTTCCACTATGCCTGGCTTATGTGACACGGGATGAAACCCAGAGCTCTTTGCGTGTTATGCATGCTAGATAAGCACTCTGCCGCCTGGGCCACCTCGCGGACGTTTCATAGTTAAAGCCTGGAGACAGAAAACACAGGTTTTTCATAGTCAAGGCGACAGTCGGCACTGCCGGGCGCCAGGGCTGTTTTTATAAAGAGTGTCCAGTGCTTCCGGATTCACTGCGTTATAAGCAGGATGTGCAGCCTCTGGGCGTGTGCGTACACATGGCAGTCATGCACATTTGGGGCCAGAGGAGCCAGTAGCTGTCCTTCCATCACACGGGGCCTGCAGATCGAACTGAGGGCCTCAGGTTTGGCAGCCAGCACCTTTACCCAGCAGGCTACCTCACTGGTCCTTGAGTTAAGGATTTCAGCATCCATACATTTGAGGTAGGGTATTGAGGACTGAATTTAAGTAGGCTTTGAGCCCAGCCCTCCGTTTCCATTTTTTAAAGATTTAATTTTCTTTTACGTGTATGAGTGCTTTGTTAAGTATGATGGAGCACCACATGCCTGCCTGGTGACTGCTGAGGCCAGAAGAGGGCGCTGCATCCCTGGACCTAGAGCAACAGAGGGTTGAGGGCTGCCATGTGGGTGCTGGGAATCGAACCCCTGTCCTCTGTAAGAGCAGCCGGTGCTGTTGACTACTGAACCATCTTAGTCCATATTCTATTTGAGACTGAGCTCTCTCTAAATTGTCTTGAACTTACTCTGTAAGAGGCCTCTTTTGCCCTCTACAGACACAGCATGCTTGTAGTATACATGCATACATACATACATACATACAAACATACATAAACAAAATGTACACACACACTAAATATATACATACATTATATATATCGTGTATACATTCACACACACACACACACAGACACACACACACGTAGAAAGAGAAAGAGACCCTAATGTCAACCTCTGGCCTCCACATGCACACACACGGGATAGTGTACTCATCTGCACACATGCACAAAGTGGGCAGAGGAGGGGCTCGGCATTGACCTTGGGCCAGCGTGCACCAGGCTCTGCCTCCCCGAGACTTGGATCTCTTGAGACAAACCCCCCCCCCCCATCCTGATCTACAGATGCAGAAAGATGGTCAAAAGAGAGGAGGAAGGCCCCGTGCTTAGGGAGCATGAGGGCCTGGCCTGCAAGCTCACTGCACACACTTCCCTGTCAGAGTCAGCAGTCACCCGCCCCAGAGAGCAGCCGAACGTAACTTAGCTAAGTTGGCAGCTCAGGCTGTTACCGTCTTCTGTGGATGTGTATGCACGCACTCTGAGTATTCCTCCTTCTGAACATCCTTGTGTATACTTGGTGACACATTCTTGACAGTATTATCTTCTCAATCAAACTACTTTGCTGTTTAGGTGTTTTGCGTGCATTTGTGTCAATGCACCATGAGTGTGCCTGGTTCCCGCAGAGGGCAGGAGAGGGCATCAGATCCAGTGGGACTGGGGTTACAGCATTTGTTGGGAGGGTGGATGCAGACAGATCCTGGGTGCTGCCGATTGGGTGAGCTCCTGTTTCAGTGAGATAGCCCGTCTCAAGGCAATGAATTAGGTGGTGAGTGATAGGGAAGACACAGGTATCACTGTGTGTGCATGGGTGTGTGCATCCAGAGTCACACGCAGGCACCCCCAACACACAGTCTGACATTGTGCACCCAGAGTCACATGCATGCACCTCCTCACACACACACACACACACACACACAGTCTGACTTTGTGACTACAGTTAACAGTAAATCCTACATTTGAAATTGCTAAGAAAGCAGACTGTATTCTCACTAAATAATAACACTAAGTATATGAGGTAAGACTGATGTTAGAAGCAAACATTCAGGAGATAAGAGAGGGAAGGGGGAAGTCAAGTTTATTCAAGTGCTGGCGTTTGGCGTTTGGAGGAAGTACTGACCCCGAGTTCCTGTGTTGGGGAACCCTGGGACACAAGGAAACTTTTTTTTGTTGTTGTTGGAAACAAGGTCACACTATGCAGCCCTAGCTAACCTGGGACTCCTTATGTAAATCAGTCTAGCCTCAAACACCGAGATCTGCTTGCCTGTGACTCCGAGTTGCTGGGATTTAAGGCGTGTGCCACCACACCCACACAACAAGGTTTTCTGAAGAGAGAATGGAGACAGTACGCAGGAGGCTGCACACTAAGCTAGGTTTCCGCTCCCAAAATGTTCCTTTATTCCTTTTGGAAGCTCAAAGCAGACTTAGACCTCTGAGGAGCTCGCATCTCTCTCTCTCTCTCTCTCTCTCTGTGGTCTCATTACTATTCTATATGCTAAACTGCATGGCAATTTGCATATTTTGTGTTAGTACACAGACTCTGATGTCCTCTGATGGCCAGCAGGTTTTTCAGAGTTCTATAAACCTGAGGAAGAATTATTCAGGGGCTAACATCTTAGTCATTTATGTGTGGCTTTTCTTTAGAATTTAAAATGCTGGACCAAAACAAAGAAACATAATCCTTGTAAAAGGCTCAATGAGGGTTGAAGGCTTGTACGAGTCTTGTGTAGCCCAGGCTGGATTTGAACTCGGTTTGTAGCCAAGGATGACCATAAACCGCTGATCCTCCTGCCTCCACCTTCCAAGTAGTAGGATCATAGGTATGTGCCACCATGCCTGGCGCCGAGGCAGCTTTCAAAGGATCAAGAAAGGAGACTTAACCATTGCAACAGGGCAGAATGAGTTTCACAAGTTCACAATGAATGTTCTGCCCTGTATACACCAAAATATTGTGTTGGCGCTGGCGAGATGGTTCCGCAGGTAAAGGGTCTTGCTGCTAAGCCTGATGAGCTGAGTTCGGTCCTCTGCCTTCCACAGGTGTGCGTACCTGTCCCTGAGAGCTGGGGGTTGGACTAGCCATGGAGGTGGCTAGAGGGGCCATCCGAGCAGTGAGAGGAAAAGGAGAACAGGAATGTTCAGAATGGGCTATTTATTTATCTATTTATATGAGTTCACTGTAGCTATCTTCAGACACACCAGAAAAGGGCATCAGATCCCATTACAGATGGTTGTGAGCCACCATGTGGTTGCTGGGAATTGAACTCAGGACCTTTGGAAGAGCAGTCAGTGCTCTTAACCACTGAGCCATCTCTCCAGCCCCAGAATGGGCTTTCCTTTTCAAATAATTTTCCATTTATTGACTGCATGAGCATGGGGTAGTGAACTGTGGAGTACGGTGTGAATGTGGGTATCATAGCACACATGTGGAGATCAGGAGACAGCATCATGTTTCAGGGACAGAAGTCAGCTCATCATGCGTGGTGGCAAGTGCCTGCTGAGATGTCCCTCCACACACAGAGATACCATCTTCCTGAGTCACAGGATTTATAGCATCCGGGTGTAATGGGAACAAGGCTTAGCATGCTCTGTGCCTTATTTATTGCCATTATTAATTAAAGACAATATTTCCCTAGTGAGCCACCAAATTTCACAGTGGTTGCCTGGAGTGTACAGGTGAGAGATCCGAGCAAGTCAGGACTGAGGGGGTGGGGCCTTGGCAATGCACTGAGCTTTCTGCCACATCATGAGTAGTGAGGCACAAAGATGAAACCCTTGCTGGGTGTGAGGAGAAAGGCCTGCAGCCACACAGGGCACGGGAAGCCGCTGGGACTGACTAGAAAGATGCCCCTGGATGACTTGGTGCTGCAGAGCTGGAACACACTTGGAAGGTGGAGCAGAGACGCGAGAGGGCGAGCGGAAGCGTGACTCAGGGATGACAGTTATCTTAGGGAGCCACTGAGCAACGTCATGGCTACAGATGATAGCCGCACGGGGAATGCTTGGAGTCTGCTGAAAGAAACTTTGGAGGTTCTCACGACACAAGGATGTAGGTGCCAAGGTAGTGCATATGGTCGTGAGTAAGCCTGTCTACCGTGTATGCACATACTAAAAATACTCGATGCATGACGTTTAAAAGTTCTTTAGGAGGGGCTGGAGAGATGGTTAGTGGTTAAAGTCCAACCGCTCTTTAGAGGACCTGGTTCAGTTCCAAGCACCCATATCAGAGAGCTGAGAACCTCCTGGAAATCCAGCTCTGGGAGATCTGATGTCCTCTGGCCACACAGAGCTGCATGCGTGTGATACACATAAGCTCAGGCAAGCACACACACATACTCAAAAACATAAATACATTTTCTTTAAAGAAAGTTCTGATGCAGGGCAATCTTTAGAGACAGTCTCCTAACCCTGGGTGGCCTTGCACTCACTTTGTAGCCCAGGCTGGCTTGAACTTGTGTCCACCCTCCACCAGCTGCTGTGTTGACAGACAATTCATTCTGTGGATTTGGGGTGTGCTTAACTGGATGAATGATGCTCATAATTGGCCCAGGAGGAAAGACCGAACTGGACAAACCTTGAGGTTGACAGAAAAGCCAGGCATGATGGGGCACACCTGTAACTCCAACCCCAGGGAGGTTGATGCAAGAGGATCCTGAGTTCAGGCCAGCCTGGGCTACATAGCTAGATCATGCTGGGAGAGAAACTGGGGTTTGAAGATAACTTTTTTTTTCTTTTCATTAAATAAATTTGAAGCATACAAAGGGTATTATGGCATAAAGACCTTCTCCCACATGCCCACTGCCTAGTCTGGAGGCCTCTTTCCGTGTTGTCTCCACCTCTGCCTCAGGCATGCGCACATTCTGTGATGGCTAAGCTTGGTTGCCAGTTTAACAATATGGAAGAGGGAACCTCAGGTAAGGCGTTCCTCAATGGCCTCTGCTTCAGCTCCTGCCCCAACATCTGTCAACGAGTAATGAAATACAACTCCCACCCCAGTTGCTTATGGCCAGACTAGTTTTTGAGATTTATTTATTTATTATGTATACATGGATATTTTGCCAGCAGGTGTGGCTGTGCTCCATATATGTACAGTACCCCCTGAGGTCAGAGAGAGCTTGGAACTGGAGTTACACAGTTGTGTGCTGCCGTGTGGGTGCTGGAAGCCAAACCCAGGCCCCTTAGGAGAGCAGCCAGTGCTCTTAACCACTGAGCCAACTCTTCATTATCAGAGCAGCAGAGAAGCCAACTAATAATGCATTTTCCTTCTGGATTTTGTTTGTCTTAAGCACATGACAGGTGTTTGGTCTCTACCAGTAATTACACAGGTGTACTAAATTTACATGTAGCTGATATTTAAAGTCCTGAAACCTGCTGCGATCATCTGGTCTGAGAGGCTGGAGAAGATGGGTGAGGCTGCGTCTCTTGGACTTGGGGATAAGGAAAGGAGCTGAGTGCTGGGAAGAGGCCAAACAGCAAGGTCATTACGGAGGCCATGATTGGAGCCATGGGAACGAAGGGCTTCAAAGAGAAGGTGATGAGCTGGAGGTGAACCTGGAGTCCACCGTGAGAAAGACAAAGACTTCTTGGCCTGTGTATATTATGCTAGGGACTGAATCCAGGGTCTCTGATAACCTAGGCAAATACAGTACCACTGAGCCACGCCCCCAGCCAAGTCCCCTGAAGTGCCCGCCCCCTGCTTTATAATCCGGGGTGGTTGAAATCAACACCCTGCTAGATCTGAAGCCAGAACTTTGTTTGGAGAAAGTACATAAAGAGTGTGGTGCGTAGCCGGTCTTGGTTGTGCACGCCTGTAATCTGTGTTCAGTAGGCAGAGGCAGGTGGATCTCTGTGAGTTAGAGGCCAGCTTGACCTACAAAGCGAGTTCAGGACAGTCAGAGCTACACAGAAAAATACTGTGTCCAAAAGAATAAAATGGAGTCACATGCCTGTTATCACAGCCCTCTGAAGGCTGGGGCAGGAGAGTCACCAGCGGCCTCCATAGTGAGGTCCTGTCTCAGTAAAGATGAAGGATACAGGATGGATGGCGTTTCTACAGTGATGTGGAGTAACTTTCCCACTCCCAAGACTAGTTCTCCCTCCCTCCCTCCTCCCTCCTTCTTTCTTTCTTTCCCTTCTTTCCTTCCTTGCTCCTCTCCCTTTGTCTCATTTTTCTCCCCCCTGTGAGCAAGCCCAGGCTGGATTCGAACTCGGGAGAGACAGACTGCCGCCTCGGACTCCAGAGCACTGCGACTGCAGCGGTGCGCCACCGCTGGCTGGTTGTCTCACTTATTTTAAAGACGGGGTCTCACATACTCTGGGCTCCTGACTGCGGATGGCTTTGAATGCCTGATTCCCCTGCCTCCGCTTACTGAGGTTGGAGATTACAGACAAGCACGTCTGTCCATAAGAAAGCGGGAGAGGGTGTACTAGGACAGAAGGGCCATCTCATCTCGGTGATAGTCAGGAAGGTTTTGCCATCGGCACTCCCTTTGCCCCATAAAAAGCACTGCCTGGCTGTGGTATGTTGGCAGCGAGTCCCCAGCACAAAGGCTCCAAGCAGGTCTCTGCACAGCCGGCTGAGTGTGGATGTTTACACTGGTAATAAATCACAGCACCAACACTGGAGACATCTGTTCTAAGCGGATGGGACCGGAGGGAAGGGAGAAAGGGGGCGGGGCAAGAGAACACCTTGCTACCAGGACAGGGGCGGGAGCGGGGTTAGTAGGGTGGAGGCAGCGGGCAAGGACAGGGAACAGGACCGTGCCTCGAAGAAACTCCAAGTGGAGGCACCTGGCGAACACTGCCACCCTCGGGACACCACTGCCCTAGGGACATACCAGCTGCTGAGAATCCGCCTCACTTCCCAGACCTGAAGAAACTGGTCCTTGGCAGGTCAACAGGTGAACACCTTGGACACCAGGCTGATCTCAGTTTAACACAGGAACACGGCATGGAAAACCAACACTGCTGTGACCAGGGTGGAGGGTACAGAGGCGGAGAGAGCCTGGAGAGGGCGGGGACTTCCCTTTGGGTTGGGTGGTGAGGAGTCATGTGAGTTGTATCTCTCAAAAGCCACCAAGTAAGGGCCAGTGAGCGGCCTAGCAAGCAGGGGTGCTTGCCACCAGTGAGGACACCGTGATTTGAAAGAGTGCGTTGAGACTGAATTAATATTTGTTCCATCTGTATGAAAATAATTCTTTATTAAACAAAACCGATGCAATGGCTCGTGCTTGTAATTCCAGAACTCAGGGGATTATTGAGAGTGGTTTAAGCCTTGCCTGGCTACATAGTGAATTCCAGGCCAGCCAGGGTTTACATAGCGAGATCTGGCTTAAAATCCAAAGAAGACATCTATGAGAGCTAGTTCAGTTGGTAAAGAGCTTCATGTGTGAGCCCGAGGAACTTAGTCCAGTCACCAGAACCCATGTACAGAAGCCGGAGAAGAGTGCACTCTCATAATCCCAGCATTGGGGGGCCAGAGGCGGGGACTCACTCACTATCCAGTCCACAGAATCTCGTTAGCAAGCTCCAAGCAGTGAGACCCTGGCTAAAACATAACAAAACCGAAGGTAAGTTGTCCCTGAAGATTGACCTTGAGGTTGACCTCCGAATTCTGACAACACACACACACACACACTGACAATAAAGCTTAGTGGTAGAGCACCTGTCTAGAACTATGGGTGTGGCTCAGTGGTAGAGCCCCTGCCTAGAATCCCCCAGTGAGGGGCTGGGGCGTGGCTCAGTGGTAGAGCCCCTGCCTAGAATCCCCCAGTGAGGGACTGGGGCGTGGCTCAGTGGTAGAGGCCCTGCCTAGAATCCTCCAGTGAGGGGCTGGGGCGTGGCTCAGTGGTAGAGCCCCTGCCTAGAATCCCCCAGTGAGGGGCTGGAGTATGGTTCAAGTCCTAGAATGTAGCTTGGAATTTTTTTTTTGTTTGTAGACGCAAGATGAACCACGGAGGACGGGGCGCCTGCGCACAGGGTGGCGAGCACACATCAGGAGTGGCATACCGGCAGTCCGATGGTTAGAATTGAATCTAATAGTGAGGGTCAAGATGTGTAACAGTAGCTTGCTGCTAGTGCATATGTCTTTGGTTCAACCCCTGGTACCACAAAGCAATGAAGAGGACGAGGGAGAGTTTTGTTGTCTTTCATTAAGCCTTGTAGTTAATCCTTGTCAGAAAGGCTGCAGAAGCCACTGTGCATTTTGAGCAGGGAAGGGCGCAATCAGGCTGGATGTTAGGAAAGGTCCTCAGGGCTATGACGAGTGTGGTATACATTAAGGAAGAGACTGGCCGCTGGCCCCTCCCTTACTCCTCTTCCGAGCCTGGTTCCCCCTACACATCCTCGTGGGAGTGCAGGCAGAAGTGAAATCATGGAGGGAAGAAACTCATGTGGCCAGACTGAGCCTTGGAGGTCAGCACTCTCTGACTCAGTGTCTGCAGCTCAGCTCTTGCCTGGCACTGGGCTTTTCAGAAGCTTGAATGATGACAGGGAAGGGGAATACTACTGAATGGGGGGTGGAGGGGTGTCAGGATCTGAGCCCCACTGAGAGCAGGGACAGGTTGGCAGGGACAGATCCAAGATACACCAAGATTTGAGATCTCCTGCAGGAACTCCTGGTGTCTGCTAAAAGCCTCCATGCTTCTGACGGTTCCATTAAAACCATTAAAGAAGGTGTGCGCATGAGTGTGTGCACGCATGGCATGTGCACACATGCGTGTACATGGGTATGCTTGCATGAGTGTGTGCACGTGTCCAGTGTACAGGCATGTGTGTGTACATGGGCGTGTACATGTGTGCACATGGGTGTGTGTACATGTGTGTGTACATGGGGGTGTGTGTACATGCGTGTGTGTGTATATGTGTGCCAGTGTACAGGCATGTGTGTGTACATGGGCATGTACATGTGTGCACATGGCTGTGTGTACATGTGTGTGTACATGGGGTGTGTGTACATGTGTGTACATGTGTGTCAGTGTACAGGCATGTGTGTGTACATGGGTGTGTGTACATGGGAGTGTGTATACATAGGTGTATGTGTATGTATGTGTACCTGTGTGTGTACATGGGGGTGTGTGTATGTGTGTGTGTACCTGGGTTGTAATGTGTGTATGTGTGTGTGTACGTGTTTGTTGTTGGATGCATTCCAGGAATTAGCACATGCTAGGCAAGCACTGTATCATCCCCGCCTCTCCATCTGATTCCTCTGAAGGCAGAGTGCTCCCAGCTACCCAGATATATAAAATGTGTTTCTTTGGGGACATCTACTGAAGCTCCGGTATGCTGGGACCTTTGGCATTGAAAGTGTTGTTGAGAGCCAGCTAGACGCCAAGCATAATGGCCTTAACTTCAGCAGAGCAGCTCTGAGCACTTGCTGAAGGCCCTGGAGATTGGTCCCACTGTCTTCCCTCATAGAACGAGGCTTGGACACATTCATCGGACCTCACCCAAAATTCTAGCCTCCCCCTGCTGACCTTCGGCCAGCTGTATGTACTAATTGCACAGGGCCCCATGGGCTCAGGAGTACACAGACTGGGGACAGTTAGTTGAAGAGGCACTCCATCTGTGGGGTTGTAGGGAAGCCATCATCCAAGCTGAGGTTAGACCCCCAGTGCATGGCTGCTTTGGGGTTACCCTTGCCCTTACAGTAAGCCCCCTTTCAGGCCCTGCAATAAACCCAGTGAACTCACGGAGCCCCCGTTTGACCTTGGTGGATCATACTGTGGTTTAGCACTGCATCCTGGGAGGGGCGGGGAGGTGCTTGTCCCCATCTCCCTAGTTAAAAGAAATCCAAAAACAGAACACAGAAGAATGAACGATGCTGAAATATAATCTAATGGCTGACCGAGTTGCCATTGGCAAAGCAATGGGGTGCAGGATCACAGCCCATCTCCCTATGCTCCGTGTTAAATCTCATTCTGTAGCACAGACTGGCCCGCCCTTAGCTTATTGATCCTCCCCCAACCCCACCCCCTAAGTTCTGGGCATGTGCTTCCATCTTCCCTATCTCTTTGCTATGGCTTTGACAGTTTCTTCTTTTAAAAAATTTTGTCTAGTGTCAGAATTTGAATTTGGGGCTTGGTACACACTAGGCAAGCACTCTCCCACTGAGCTACAACTCTGGCCTGTGCAAATTTATAAATCTGTCTGTGAGTCAGTTAACTCGTGTGGCAAACTCAATCCCCTAACGTGCCGTCTTTCCTTCTGTTTGTGAACTATGAAAAGAGTTTAACATGGTGTTTGGCCCAATCGATATTATTATGACAGGACAGGATACCAGAGAGGGCTTCCTGGAGGAAGGGACATTTAAGCCCCTAAAGGAGGAGTGGGCCAGCTGAAGGCAAGCTGGAGAGGAACAGTGGTTCCAAAGGAGTGAGTAGAGGGGACATAGCCCTAGGCCCGAGACTCTCTTGGGGGATGGGCATCTTTGGAACCTCTCCAGTCTCTTTCTGGAACCGCTGCTTGGCCTCCAGGTGAGCTGGCAACCAGAGGAAGGACAGCGGAGGGAGTGGGTGGTGGACTCTCCAATTTAGCCCAGGGGCGAGACTGGCAGAGGACTTGTAGGGAAATCCAAAGATAGCTCAGCCAGAATGATTCGAAGCCTGGGCTTCCCCTTCCAAGCCAGAAAGAATCAGCCTGGGTAGCAGGAATGCAGACCTGGGTCCCAGCCCCAAGGCCACTAGTCTCTGACTCACTTGGGGCAGGGCAGGCGGGCAGACCAGCCAGGGGACAGGATGACTGGGAAACTGGGCTCTGCATCCGGATGTGTGGCTTCCTGGCTGGAACCTTCGACGAGGCCTGCATGCCCTGCAAACTCAATTTCGAGATCTGTGAAATGGAGAAGCTGAGGTCTGGGTGGCGGCATCTGAGGGTTTACAAAGAGCAAGGTGGCTGGGCTGGCAAGAGAGCTCAAGAGCAAAGGTGCTTGTCACCAAGCCTGGTGACTGCATTGGATCCCTGGGATTTACATAGTAAAAGGAAAGAATTGACTATGGCAAACTGTCCTCTGACCTCCACATGTGCCCATGGTGTGTGTGTGCCGCTGTCCTCCCCCCGACCCCCACCCCTGAGACACACACACAAAATGTATTAAAAATAAAAAACCAGGTACTTAGCCAGAGGTCACACATGACAGTAATCCCAGTACTCAGGAGGTTGAGGCACAAGGATTGAGTTCAAGGCTAGCCTGGACTACAAAGTACCAGGGTAGCCAGGCTACATAATGAGACGCTGTCTCAAGTACTACAGCAGGGCTGGGGAGATCCCTCAGTTGGCACAGTGCATGGGGACCAAGCACGAGGCCTGGGCCTCAGAACCCATGTGAGAACAGCCAGGCTGTGGGCGCCTGAGAAGGCAGGCACAGGCTAAGGCCTGCTGCTCTCCGACCATGAATCCTGTGGTGTGTACACCGTTAATCCCGGCACTTGGGAGGCAGAGACAGGTAGATCTGACGAGTTTAAGCCTGGCCTGGTTTACATAATGAGTTCCAGGAATGCCAGGGCTCCATGACGAGCCTCAGAAAAAGAAAAAAGAAAAAAAAAAAAAACAAAAACAAAAACAAGGTGGACCAGGGTCGGAGGATGACACCCAAGCTTGACCCGTGGCCTCCATGTGCTCAAGAACATACACAAGACACATAAACAAAACAACACCAAAACATTGCAAAATAAAAAGTGGGGCTCAAAATGCTGGACACACAGTAGGTGCTCTGTCAGTGCCAGGCCCTTCCTTTTCCTGAGACCCAGTCAGCTCCACATGACTGGTTTTGAAATTGCTGTGTGCTGCCATCTGGGTACCTGCTCATCTCTCAGTGTGTGACTTGGCGTCTAGGACTAGGGTAGGCGTGAATGAATAGGGAGAAGTCAAGAAGGATGGGGCAGCCACACACTATGTGTGGAAATGATTAACACATGTCCAAACGATCGCTTGCAATTGGGATGTTACTAGCCGCTGACCTGCCCCACGCCCCTGCCCCTGTCCCCGTGGTACTGTGTTTCCTTACATCATCACAAGTGTCCCATGGAGAGATGACATTTCATGGGTGAAGTCAAATGTTCAGAGAAGTGAAACCACTTGTCCTAGGTCACACAGCAAGTAGAGGGCAGAATGAAGGCCGTGATGCCCATCTGCCCCAATTCAAACCCTTTGCTCTGGCTTCAGATCTAGCAGGGTGTTGATTTCAACCAGCCTTATAAAGCAGGGGGCGGGCACTTCAGGGGACTTGGCTTTTTTTTTTTGTAATGTGTATTTATTTGTGGGTGGTGGGTGGGACATGGCGCTATGCACATATCAGAGGATAACTTGTGGGAGTCAGGTCTCTCCTTCTACCTACCTGCTGGTCCTGGGGATTGAACTCAGGGTGTCAGGCTTGGCAGCAAGTTCCTGCACCTCCTGGGCCATCGTACCAACCCATTTTGTTTCTGAGGCAAGATCTCATGTGACTGGGGTGGTCTTGAACTCCTAATCCTGCCTCCACCTTACAAATAAGTGTTGGGATTATGGGTGAGGCTAGCACCCCCAAATTTAGCTGAGGCTAGCTACAAACTCATGTTCTTCTTGCCTTCCACTGGTTTTATTTTTGTTTGGTTGTTTTGAGACCAGATCCTGGAGCTCACTATGTAGACTAGAGTGGTCTTGAACTGACAGAGATCCTCCTGCCTCTGCCTCCCAAGTCATCTGGTAACCCAGCCTCCTGAGTAGTGAGAACATTTGGGGAAGCATAGGCTACCAGACCCCTCTACAGTTGGGGAAACTGAGGTTGGAGACAGGGCAAGTGCCTCCCGCAGCAAGATCTGAAGGACTTAGGTGTTTGGAAAGAAACGGCAGCTTCTGGCTTTGTTTACTATTTATTACAAAGTATGAGGGTGGATTGGTGAGCAGCACCCCTCACCCTCCTCCCGCGCAGTCTCTGCATTCCGGGGAAGCGGCATCTTCCCTGGCGTCCACCAGGGGGCAGCACCTCCCACCGCTCGGACCTGGTTTCTTCAGCGAAGCCGGCCCGCGGTTAACTGAAGCTTCCTAGCATCCTGGACCCCAGGCACCTCCTCCTCCAACAGAGATTGAGGGGTCGTGAACAGCAGCACAGCAGAAAGGGCTTCTGATGAGGGCATATGTGTAGTGGTGACCATGTTCCCATTGCCGTGGGAGGTCCAAGCCAGTGTCCACTCATGGCTGCCACTACCAGAGTCCATGCATCTCAACGTGGATCCACTTGGGTCCTGGCATCTTGAGGTGATTTATTCATGGGGGCTTGGTCAGAATTGGCAGGGAGGATGTCCTTGAGTTCAGTCCTTGGGTACATAGCCTGATTCTTCTGTGGGTCCTGGGGAGATGGTAGATCGGTAACAGGCTAGAGATCATAGGGACAGGGATGCCAGAGGTGGAGGCTGGCAGAAGCCAGGGAATGTCCAGAGGTGGGAAGACAGAAGGGTGCCAAAGCCCAGGAGAGGAGGGTACAGATGTGCACCGGGGGGGACAGAGACCAATCAAAAAGGGAGAGAGCTAGGAAGGCAAAAGCCACTAGTTAGGGAATACGACTCAGAGTAGAGCCCCTGCCTAGAATATCCCAGTGAGGGGCTGGGGACGTGGCTCAGTGGTAGAGCCCCTGCCTAGAATCCTCCAGTGAGGGGCTGGGGGTGTGGCTCAATAATAAACCCCCCTGCCTAGAATACACGAGGCCTTAGATTCCATCTCCAGTCCTCTGACCACGCCCTCTCGCACAAAAGAGTGAGAAACGAAGCTGACAAATGCAGAAGGAATCGCTCCCCCCCCCCTTTTTTTTTCCAGCGCAGCCCTGAACTCAAGAGTTCTAAGAGGTGAGACAGCTTAGGAGAAAGGGTGGCCTTATCCATAGGCAACAGCCACATCAGGCGCTGGTCATAGGTGCCTGTCTCTGGATTTTTCCTGGCCCATCCCTGCCCCCTCACCAGCTATGTGGCCTCCTGGCTGGGTTCCGAGAGCTGCTGTTGCTGCAGGGCAGTGCCAAGCAGCTCCGTCAGGGCATCCAGCTTTCCTGCCAGCCCGTCGATCCTCTTCTCCAGAGCACGGTGCGACGCGCTGAGACCCAGCTGCAGGTCGCACAGGATTATGTGCATCTGAGTGGGAGGGGAACACGAGTGAGGGCGTAGAAGAGCCCTGTCTGCTCTACAGAGTGGGACTGCAGAACACTGCCGAGCCCTCTCTGACCCTGGAGGACGGGTCTCTTTTGGGGGGTGGGGGTGGGGCAAAGTCTTTTGTAGCCTAAGCTGGAACTGAATTTACTGTGTTACTGTTGTTACAGACAGATGAACGCTGCCATTTGGGAACTGGGAGCCCAACCTGGGTTCTCTGCAAGAGGAAGGAACTGGTTTTTACTGCTGAGTCATCTTTTTTTTATCTCTAATTAGCTTGAATTCCTCATCTTCCTGCCTCTGCCTCCTAAATGCTGGGATTGTAGGCATGTACTGCCATGCCTGGTTTTTGCAGGGCTGGGATTGAACCGGGGGCTTTACGGATGCCAGGCAAGCGCTCATCCCAAACCTTGTCTGCGAGCTTGCTGTGGAAACCTTGGAATTATATACTCAGACCCTATAACCTTCATCCATATCGGCCCACCTATTCCGGCTGACCGGAACCACCCTGTTTTCTGAGACGTGTCATGTAGTCTGGGGACCTGTGTCTGTGACTATGTTTACCGTATTCTTAGTGCCAAGGGTGACTGTTTGAATTGTGCAGAGCTAACAAGAAGAGGCCACGCATAAAGAAGGGCCGGCGTGAGCCAGGCCCAAGGGGTATGACGTCATCATCGCTGGTGGAGGCGAAGATCTGAGCCTTACAGCGAGGGGACCCCCTTTGTCCTCGGGCACCTGCTTCACAACAGCGTCAGGAACTGGTTTTTGCTGAAACAAAGTCATCACCTGTCACAGTGTCCCTTAAAACAATTTTTTTAAGTGGGGTTTGCTGTCAGTGTTTGAGCTGCTCTGTAAGTTTGCCCGGTTTTATTTGCATAAGAGTTGCACCTGGAAGGAAATTTACACCCGTCCACATGTAAGTGATAAAGATGATTTGAAACCAAACATTGGCGCGCTTTGGTGTTTTTCTTTCTTTCTTTCTTTTTTAAGTCTAAAAGGGACTGGCGCCTTCTGTAAGCGTGGGAGGCTTTTTTCTCCGTCCTGTAACCTTTACTGCAGACCTGTGCATTTCAGCCCCTCCCCCACGTGGTTATTTCCCTCTCATGTGTCAGTTTGTTTTAAAAACAAATTCTTTACTGTTGTGTGTGCATAGGATTGTGGGGCGGGCACAAGGCTGGGGGTCACAGAACAACTTTGTAGGGTCTGTTTTCTTCTACCTTTATATGGGTTCTAGGGACAGAACTCAGATCACCAAGCCTTTTCACTGGGCCTTAGGGTGGGGTTGTTTGGGTTTTGTTTTGTTTTTTTTGAGACAGGGTTTCTCTCAGCCCTGGCTATTCTGGAATTAACTCTGTAGGCCAGGCTGGCCTCAAACTCAGAAATCCACCTGCTTCTGCCTCCTGAGTGCTGGGATTAAAGGGATGTACCACTACCACCTGCTTGCTTTTTTTTTTTTTTTTTTTTTGAGACAGGGTCTCAGGTAGCCCAGGCTGGTCTTGAACCCACAATGCATCCACTTCCCCAGTGTTGGGACTCCAGGCCTGAGCTACCATGTCTAGGTCTGAGGGTCCCTTTCCACAGGTCCATCTCCCTGCCTTCCATCCGCAGTCCCACCTTGCCCCTTCCCCGAGACCCCCTTCCGAGGGTCCTGGTACCTTGGAGATGTCCACCATGGAATTCACTTGTTCCCGGAGCTTCCGGTGTTTCAGCCGTACCTGGCGGAACCTGCGGGGAGGTGGGTTCAGTCCTAAGCTTGGTCCCTGGGTAAGTCAGAGTGTAGGGTGAGGGGAGGGGAACCGGGACACAAAGGAGCAGTCTGCCTCAGAGCAGGGGGGACCCTGGGAATCCAGGCCACTAGCGCGCGCACACACACACACCACACACACACACACACACACAGGCGCGCGCGCTAGGCAGAGAGGAGACAGGGACACAGGGAGGCCCTCACGTGTGGATGGCAGCCAACATCTTTCGCTGATGCCTTCGGGCAGCTCGGGAGTCCTTCCTTCGAGTGTGCTTGTAGTACATCCAGGCCTCCTGCAGCAGCCGCGCGGCTGACTCCTTCATCTGGTGGAATGACACAGTGTCAGGGGAGAGGGATGCCCCTGGGAATCTGGAAGGCTTAGAAGTGGGGGGACTGGATTTTTTTCCTTTAGGGTCTTGCTATATAGCCTAGGTTGGCCTCAAATTCTCTATCATCTTACTGCCTAATCCTTCTGAGCACTGGGTTACACACATGAACCATCATGCTTTAAGGGGACCGGGCTTGACCTTGAACTCACTACATAGCTGAGGATGACCTTGAACTCCTGATCCTCCTGCATCCATCTTCTGAATGCTGGGATTACAGGTCTACATCACCTTGCCCGGTTTACACGGTGCTTGGGGTTGAACTCAGGGTCTTATGCGAGCTAGGCAAGGGTCTAACCATTGAGCTACATCCCCAGTCTGCTCGCCTGGTGCCCGGCCTCACCTCTTTGGCATAATGGATGTCCATCATGAAGTTGTGCACGTGTTTCTCTGCCTTGTTGAACTCCAGCTTCCGGGCCACCACAGCCACTAGGAGAGCTGTGCAGCAGACCCCCTGTGGGCACACAAGCAAGGTGTGTGATTCTGTGGGACTCAGATGTGACAGTGTTGCTAGCTCCCTCCTGACTTCTCACAGCCACAGAGGGCAGGGACAGCCTCTGCCATCCCATCATCAACAGAACTATCTTTCAGGCTGGCCTGAATTCACTATGTGACCAAGGACAACCTCAAACTTCTGATCTGCTGCTCCACCTCCAAAGAGCTGGGGGTACAGGCACTTATCACGATGTCCAGTTTATACCTTACTGGGGACCTAACCCAGGTCTCCATGAATGTTGGACAAGCCAAAATCCCAGCCCTGTTTGTCTTGAGGTGTGGACAGAGTCTTTCTATGTAGCCCAAGCTACCCCCAAACCAGGATCAATCCTTCGGTTCTGGATTCACAGGCATGCTCTACCATCACCACCTGCAGCTTGAATGCCTCTTCGCTTAAATGACTAATTAGAAGAAAGCCTCTCTAGGGTACAGACATGTCCTCCCAGTATCTGTGAAAATGTCACCAGTTGCCACTGGAAAATGTCAGAGCAGAGACTGGCACAGAGGACCAGTCTGCTCCAGAGTCAGGTTCTGTGATACACACACCTATAGACTCCGTGTCAGGGGGAGGGGACAGCACTGAGGCAGGAGGATCAGTCTGTGTCCTACGGCCGGCTTGGAACAGCCTGGGCTACTGAGCCCTTTGTCCATCCCCCTCCCCCCAAAATAAACAACACTGAAAAAACATTAAGATGACTCCAAGGGTAAGAGGCACTTGCCACCGGGCTTGGTGATCCGTGTCGCATCCTCATCCAAACCTTTACGATGGAGGAGAGGAGTCGCTCTCTAAAAGTTGCCCTGGACCTCGACACAAGGGCCCTGACATGCAACTCCCCAATAAATAACTAAATATAACTTAAAAGTATTAAAAAGATGCTATGATCTCATTGTGCCAAGGAGGCTCTAAGCCAGGCATGGTGTGTGTGTCTACTTATCATGTCTCATTCTTTCAGTTTTTCTTTCTGTCAAACAACACAGCCCTGAGGGGCTCTAATCCTCGGGAATATTTTTTTCTGGCTTTTTTCATCCACCTACTGTGTGAGTGTCCAACTTGGTGGCCACACCATTGCTCGCCCATGGACTCAAGGCTTAGGGGACTCAATGTGTCCTGGGGTAGCATCAGAGCTGGGAACTGGTGGCTTAGGTCTCTTGTGGGAAGGGGTAGGCCAAGGATTTGGGGCTGGGCCCCCGAGAGGGAGAAGGAGCTGGGTAGGAGGAGCTGGATGGTAGTGGGGGGGGGTCTGTAGTAGGAAGGAGGGTGGGGGGGACAGAGCCTGGAGGAGGAGCTCTGCCTCTGCCTCTGCTCAGGAGCAAGAGTGGGAACAGCAAACTGCAGGAATGCGCGGGTTCCATTACGATAACTGTCCCCCGGCCCCACTTCCTCCCAGAGAGCTCAGGAGCTGGGGTCAGAACAGATGTGTAGGATCCATTACCGAAACTGTCATCTCCCCCACCCCGCCCCCGGCCCTGCTGCTTTTACTGAGTGCTGCCTGTGCTTCTTGTTTGAACCCTTGGCATGATCTTCTTCATTCGCCCTTTCAACAACCCCACAAGGAGGATGCTGGGACTGCACCCACTTTACAAAGGGGAGCACTGAGGCCCAGAAGCACCATGTGGTTTGCCTGAGCTCCACAGCTGGCGAGGGACAAAGTGGGGCTTGAATCTATGGAGCCTGGCTCCCAAAACATACTTCAGATGACAGCTTTCCACCCAGCTCCCCAGGGGAGGACGGGGGTGGGGCGGGCTGGATCCCTTGGCTCAGGAAGAAATGGGACTGGGAAGTTGGGGCCTGGGTCTGAGGACACGAACCCTGCGTTCTAGGAAAGACTGAGGGCCAACAGTCTCAAAATAGGCCATTTGTAGCATGCAGCATGCTTCAAAGCTGAAGCTGGGGGATTGAGGGTTTAAGGCCAGCCTGGGCTACATAGGGAGTGTGAGGCTAGCCTGGGATACAAAGCAAACCCCTAACATAAAGGAGTAAGAGGAAAAGAGAGGGAAGAGAAGCAAGGGAGGGAGAGAAGAAGAGAAAGAAACGGGCTGGATATCTGGTTCTTGAATTATAAATGAAGATGGGGGAGGGGAGCCCAGACACCCACATTTCTCAGAGGTGTCAAGGAGGGCCTAGGTTGGCCCCTGGTTTCCTGAGCCGTGAGTATCAGCAGTGGGCCGAGAGAGGGTCTTGGGGGTTAGTACTCACCATGACTCCGGTGCACAGGCAGACAATCTTGCCCCATATGGTTCCAGGTACCACGTCCCCATAGCCAATGGTCAGGAATGTGATCGGTATGAGCCACAGTGTGTCTGTGAGGTGGCCCGTGGCGTTGACAGCCTGCCTATGAGCAAAGAGAACTTAGTTCTGAAACCCCAGCCTTGGGGGTGTGGGTGGGGTCTCCCTCCCAACACTGTTTCTCTTCCTGCCACATTCTTAACACCAAGAAACATCTGGATAGAAAGCTAGAAATTCTGCCCTCTTCTCTGCTGTGTGACTTTTCTCAGATGTTCAACCACTCTGGGCTGCAAAGTACAATTCCGGTCTGGCAAGATCTGGAGCAGTAACTTGTGGGTAGCGACCCCTTGGAGTTCAAATGACCCTTTCCCAGGGGGCTGCCTATCAGATATGCAGCATAGAAGATATTTATGTTACAATTCATAACAGTAGCAAAACTACAGTTCTGAAGTAACAACAAATATAATTTCTGGTTGGGGGGTCACCCCAGCATGAGGACACAGCATGAGGGCAGATGTGATAGTGTGTGCATCTAAAGGGCCACAGCATGAGGGAGGCTGCGAATCGTTGCCCTAGAGCCTGTTTGAGTTCAGCTAGGCAACCAGCGCTGCTGGACTCAAGGGTGTGCGGATGACGTCTAAGATGGGGCTGAGACCCAGCCTGAAATTCACTTGGCAGGAGCTATCCAGAGGAAGCCACACCTTTATCTAACTCCCACAAACAGGGTACATGGCTTTCGAGTGATAGATCAGAATCAACATGACTGACATCTCTTTAAAAAAAGGCTTGTCCGGAGCAGGGCAGAGTGACCTTCATCGGTAATCCCAGCGTTCAGCAGGGTGAGGTACAGGGGTGTTGGAGGCAGCCTGGGCTCAAGAGGTTTGGCTTTGTTGCCCCCAAGGCCCTGTTGTCAGCTCTCAGGCCACAGGCTGGATTTCTCTGTGAGACCCTGAAGAATGGAGTAACTCCTTCCCCCATCTGTTTACAGTTGCTAAGCAACAGCTAGGTCCTGCAGGGAATTCCCCCAGCAAAACTGTTTCAGATGTCTGCTTTCCAGACTCAGCAAGCACTTACTGTACCCCTAATTAGGAAAAGCTGTTCCTTCCAACAAGGTAGTTACTAGGACCTATTACCAGAGTCTGAATCGGGACTCACTATGGTAGCCGAAGGGTGGATTTGCCTGGGCTCCCTTGCGCTAATTTATTTTCCCCCGCTCGTGTGTGTGTGTGTGTGTGTGTGTGTGTGTGTGTGTGTGGTGTGTGTTTTCTAGGTGGCTCAGAAGTTGAGAACCACCTCAAGGACTTGCGATTTCTCAGCCAAGGATGGAAAGTGTGACCTCCCCTGATGTTGGCTGGCCCCCACCCAGCCTTGCAGGCTGCACCTTCATATCCAGCAGACCCTGGTGTCTCCTCCCTGTGCTCTAGGCCCCTCACCTCTCAGCCACAGACAGCACCCAAGCTGTGGTGAGCCAGAGGCCCAGCGTGAGGCCCAGCAGCAGGCGACCCGGGTGCGTGTTCATGTATAGCTTGGCCACAAACCAGTGGCGGAAGCGGACTTGGTTGAGCGCCCCGATGCTGCGGTAGGACGCATTGATCAGGACCCCGCTGCGCAGCAGCACTGCGCGGGGCACCAGGTAGAGACGTAGCAGCATAGCCAGGGACAGCAACGCCTCGCCTTCGCCCAGGAAGCCCGGCCAGGGCTGCGCGTCGGTGGCCTCCCCGCCAGGGCGCAGTGCGGGCTCCGTAGGGGCACCGGGTGCACCCCGCACACCACAAGCTCCAGCAGGATCTGCGCCACCTGCCGCCGGGTCAGCGCCACGCGCCAGTCTCGGAGCCCGTTGTCAGTCATGAACAGCTGCAGGGAAGGGGCAGACACGGGGACAGAGGTCAGGTGCAGGACAGGCAGTGGCACACCCAGCCTGCGCCCCGAGATAAGATATGGAGGACGCCCAGGGCCTGGAAAGGGTTGGACAGAGATAGCTGCGCGGGGTGTGGGGCTGGGGAAGGAAGCAGGCGAGAACGCAACAAGTCATCTCTCCACTTTCTCTAACTCTCCTGCCTAGTTCCGGCCCACTTCCAGAAGGAATACTCCTCCTACACGAATCGAGCGCCTCTTGTGTGGGCTGACAAGTTCTATAAGCTATGACTGAGCAGAACCATCGACCTCCCAGGGCTTATGTGCCCATCCCTGAGGGCTCTCCCCACTTATGGCTCTGGGGTAACGCTGCTGGCAAAAAATAATAGGGCCTACGGGATGGCTCAGTGAATAAAGGCATTCGTCACCAAGCCTGACTCCCTGAGTACCGTCCCTCGCATCCACGCTGTAGGAGAACTGACTTCCACAGGTATATTGTGGCGCCCGGTAATTTATAACCTAAGCTGGGCTCAAGTGAGTGAGTGGTCTTCCTGCCTCAGACTCCCAAGTGCTGGGACTATAGGTGGGTGCTGCCACACTCAGCTCCATTTATCCAGCATTCGGATGCCCTAGGGACTGCTCTGTCCCCTGGACATGTGACTCGATGAATGCTCATACACAGAGATTCATGTAGTGGCTTTCCCAATTTACAAATCTGCACACTGAGGTCTCGGTCTCACAACAGGGAAATTGAACACTGGGCCCAGAGCGTGAACTGCTCTCTGTGAAGTTTGTTTGTTTTAATGTGAAGGTAAAAACCACTCTTCAGTATGCTAGGAGAGCACTCTACCACTGAGCCACGCCCCCAGCCCCTCACTGGGGGATCCTAGGCAGGGCTCTACCACTGAGCCACGCCCCCAGCCCCTCACTGGGGGATTCTAGGCAGGGCTCTACCACTGAGCCACGCCCCCAGCCCCTCACTGGGGGATTCTAGGCAGGGGCTCTACCACTGAGCCACGCCCCCAGCCCCTCACTGGGGGATTCTAGGCAGGGCTCTACCACTGAGCCACGCCCCCAGCCCCTCACTGGGGGATTCTAGGCAGGGGCTCTACCACTGAGCCACGCCCCCAGCCCTCACTGGGGGATTCTAGGCAGGGCTCTACCACTGAGCCACGCCCCCAGCCCCTCACTGGAGGATTCTAGGCAGGGGCTCTACCACTGAGCCACGCCCCAGCCCCTCACTGGGATTCTAGGCAGGCTCTACCACTATGCACGCCCCAAGCCCCTACTGGGATTCTAGCAGGCTCTACATGAGCACGCCCCAGCCCTACTGGGGGATTTAGCAGGTTTTTACCACTGACCCGCCCTCAGCCCCTCACTGGGGCATTTTAGGCAGGGCTTTACCACTGAGCCACGCCCCCACCCTCACAGATTCTAGCAGGGCCAACCACTGAGCCACACCCCAGCCCCTCACTGGGGGATTCTAAGCAAGGGCTCTACCTCTGGGCTACACCTCCAGATCTCTACCCTCTATTACTGTGTCCCTCCCTATTGAAATCACAAGCCACCTAACACTTCACATCCTACAGTAACGCCAGTCCCTAATGTGAGCGGTTTTTTTCCTCCTCCAGACTCAACAACACTTCCTAGCCATCTTTGAACTCTGGTCTCACTGAGACACGATGCCGTTCCCATTTCCATTTCTCCAGATCTTTTCTCTAGTTGCCCGAATCCCACATAAGACAATGGTTCTCAGCCGTGTTCAGTGACACCCTGGGATGAGTTTGGCACCTAAGAGGCCCCGTTGAAATGCACATACTCTGGCCTGTGCGGCGGCTCAGTGAGCCAAGGCTTGGCCTCCAAACCCTATGATCTGAGTTTGATTCCTAAAAACCCCACGTGGTAGAAGGGGAGAACTGATTTGTATCATTTGTCTTCTGACTTCTAAATGTGCCCCCATGAATAAATAATGTTAAAAAATTTAAGTACACACTATTATTCTCATTAATAACAGTTGTAAAGAAATTAGGCATGTAATTCAGTGGTAGAGCCCTGCCTAGAATCTCCCAGTGAGGGAGGGGCTGGGGGCGTGGCTCAGTGGTAGAGCCCCTGCCTAGAATCCCCCAGTGAGGGGCTGGGGGCGTGGCTCAGTGGTAGAGCCCCTGCCTAGAATCCCCCAGTGAGAGGCTGGGGGCCTGGCTCAGTGGTAGAGCCCCTGCCTAGAATCCCCAATGAGGGCTGGGGGCGTGGCTCAGTGTAGAGCCCCTGCCTAGAATCCCCAGTGAGGGACTGGGGCTGGCTCAGTGGTAGAGCCCTGCCTAGATCCCCCTGAGGGCGGGGATGGCTCAGTGTAGAGCCCCTGCCTAGAATCCCCCAGTGAGGGGCTGGGGCATGGCTCAGTGCAAGGTCCTGACTTCAATCCCCAGGACCAAAATTAATTTAAAAAATGTAAGGGCTGGATGCTTTCAGCACTTGGAGGCAGAGCAGCGGATTTCTGTTGGGCCAGCCTGTCTCAGAGGAGTTCAGGAAGCCAGGGTATAGGCCCTTCTCACCAAAAAAAGAAGTCTAGACCTGGGAGCTGGGGGGCAAGCTTGCTTCCTATCTAGTGGAGGAAACACATGGGGGCACACAGGAGGATGGCTCAGCCATGCCAGCAGAATCTGCCTGTCTGTCTGTGGCTCACCCCATCCCAGCAGGCAATGGTGTAGATCGAGCATCTCAGCGAAGGAGAAGGAAGATACCTAGAGAGCAAAGGTGAGGGTGGTGACTCGGCTTACCTGGACCTCCTTGGCATGGAAGACCACAATGAGACAAAGGAGGAAGGCAGTGGACAGGGTGATCAAACACTTAACCAGGAGGAGGTACAGCACCCACTGTGGGAGAACAAAGGCGTGAGCAGTGCTCCTAGTCCACCCACACCCAGCCTTCCTTCAGAAAGACCGTCTCTATATTCCCAAGGACCTGGCTTCCGAACCAGGCCCTCCTGATAGGACACCTCAACCGTTCCGATTAGTGTACGACCCAGCCCTCGATAGCCTGAGATAGGAGGTTTTCTAATTTGGGTCTACTTGGGTTATGGCAGATGGACATCCTCTAAGCCAGACAGTCATGTCTCACATCCTCACTACCCTCCACACCCCCACCACTGGGAGCCTTGAAACTCACATTCTTTTCCTTTCGCTATGAAAAGTCGTTCCTCATTTGTGTATGCGTGTGATGTCTAGAAAAAGGCATCCAGCTTCCAGAGAATGGCCCTTTCCTCTCCAGCAAGCAGTGCCTGCCCCGACCCCAATTCCAGAAGAGACTAAGACTGACAGTTAAGTCACTCAAGTCGCCTAGAGCATCATTCTGCCCTTCTCTAACCTGGGGGATGAACCCCAGACCCCCCAGCCCCAGCTCCCCAGAGCGGGGGTCCCCAGTCCTGCTTCGTGAGCCCCTTTTTCTCTCTCCTACCACTTCCCCTGGCTGTATGCCCAGGGCACACGGGGCGGAAGTTCAGGGCCTACATAAAGCACCAGCAAGTTTGTTTCTTTTTCTTCCTCTCTTTGTGTGGCAATGCCTTGGAGGGATCTAGAATTTAGGGAGGGAGATTTAGAGAGTTGGGGGTGGGAATTACTGAGTTCCCTAAGACAGGCCGATGCCCACGGGGAGATACTGTCCAGCTCGGGGTTTCTCCGTTGAACCCTGCACCTGTTCCTCCGCAGTCCTCTGCCAGCTTCCCTGGCTGGGCCCGCGCCAGCACCCCGCCTCTGAGCAAGGGAAGAGGGCCAGTTTCCTGCCCCCCCGGGGGGGCACCCCCACCCCAGTCTGAACAATGGCGCTGTTGTCCCCAGCTTTCCCCTCCCCCGACATCCTTCACGCTTCCCCAGTTCCCCGTTCAGTTTTTCAGTTTGTCTCAGCCTCTATCACGTCAGACACCAGCCACTTTCCCACAATGCAGTTCATTTCTCTTACGGCGGCGGGAGTGGCGTGGAGGGGTCCCTTTTTCCAATTCTACACCCAGACGGAGGTCTCTTACTTCCCTCTGTCTGAGAGTTCGGTCTGCTTCTAGACTTCCCAAGTGCTAGGATTGCGGGCATGCACCATCACAGTCCAGTACGGGAGATCGAACCAGGGGCTTTGCGCACGCTAAGCAAATACTCCACCAACTGAGCTCCTGCCCGGCTCTGGTGTGTGTGCGTGTGGGTGGGGGGTGTCCATGATGCACCGGCCTTTCTATCCTCTGTGTGCATCTCTCCAACTGGGGTTTCTCAGTGGCTCTGGAGGTTTCTGTCATTGTGGTGCGCTCTCTCTCTCTCTCTCTCTCTCTCTCTCTCTCTTCTTCTCTTTCTTCTTCTCTCTGTCTCCCCTCCCTCCCTTCCTCCCTCTGTCCCTCCCTCCCTCTGTGGACTGGCTTTCCCTCCCCAAGTCTCTGTCTGCCCCATCTTCTCCGCTTCACCTCATCCAGAGAGCTCTGTCTCTTCCTTCCTACAGTCTTGGCACCCGCCCTTCCTCCAGAGGAGCAGGTGTTTTCGGTTTGGTGAAAAACAAGTTTGTTAGATTGAGATGGGGGCTCAGGGTTGGGGATGTGGCTCACGTGGAAGAGTGCTTGCCTAGCTTTCGCAAGAGCCTCAGGTTTGGCCCTCGTCCTGGTGTAAACCGAGTGCTGTGGTACATGCTTTAATCCCTGCACTTGGGGAAGTGGAGGTGCGAGGATCAGAAATACGTGGCCATCCTCATCTACATAGCCAGTTCAAAGGCTATCCTGGCTACCAGAGATCTTGTCTCAAACAAGAGCTGCGAGGGTGCTTACGGCTATGTTTGAACAGATGGGGAAACTGAGGCTCAGAGAGTGGCATCCGTTCCTTCAAGAATCACAGTTGGAGGAAAGGGTCTGGCTGGCAGTGAAGGAGAAACGAGGAATAAGAAAGACCCCTGGTTCTTCCCTTCTGCCTGGACTCCCAGGTCCCACCTCCCCTGCTGGCGCGGTGCAGGAGCGTGGGAGCGCCGGGCAGGCCCCAGCCATGTTTCCTGTTGGCATGGCTCTGGACGGCCCCACCCCCTCGCAGTGGCTGCCCTCTCCTTGGCCACTTGGCTGAAGGAAGCTGGCCTGCCCTGACCCTCCATGTGGCTGCTGGTCACTTTACAGCGGCTGCTGCTCACTTCCAATCCTTAAATACAGAGCAGGGCTGAGCACCAGGGCCCAGAAGTTCGCCCAAAGAATGTCCCACCTGCCTGCGCGCACGGGCACGCACATGTGTATCTACACACACACACACACACACACACACAGTCACACAGAGCTCCTGCTCCAACTTTTCTGTTGAGTAAGTGTGCCTCCCTCTCCAGCCACAGATCCAACCCTTGCCCTCCATCTCTCTACGCCACAAGCCTGCCCAGGGTCAGAATACCCCTGGGGCTTGCTACAACCTGTTCCAGCCCCACCTGCACTCCCTGGTCTTCCAGAGATTGCTTGATAGCTCTCTTGAGTGTGTTTTCCCTTCCCCCACCTTGTTTGGATTTATTTCTGTTTTTGAGATAAGGTCTTGTGTAGCCCAGGCTGGACTCCAATTCGGTAAATAGCCTAGGCTGGGCTGAACCTTCTGATCCTCTTGCCTCCCACTTCCCCAGTGCCTGGTGGGACTTTTTGAGGCTCCTCCTGCAGTCTCTTGAGTCTGAACCCCAAGTCTCCTCTTCCCTGGGGACAAGGTGTTCAAGCCACATGGAGTGCCACTGTCTGGCGAGTGACAGCAGGTGCATTCTGGGGGCAGTGCACTTCTGCATGGTAGAGGTGGGGCAGAGGCTCCGCTCTGCACCGGCTCCTCTGTCAGTTACTTCAGGGCACTGCCTGGTGGCACTGGGTAAATGGCAGAAGCTAGATAAGGAGCAAGGAGACGCCTAATGACAAGGTCTTTCTCCCTCGCCCTCCCTTCACCAGAGCTGGGCTATCAAAGGTCTGCCTTGCACGGGCCTCAGGAAGGCCCAGACCCCCAGTGCAATGATAACACCCAAAAGGTAGCACTGAGAACTGTCTCCCTTCTGTGTGTGTGTGTGTGTGTGTGTGTGTGTGCATGTGTGTGTGTGGGATGGGGGAAAGGACTAGGATGGTATCACACTAGCTCAGGTTTCAGGGGTGCAGACCCCCCATCTGCCTCCCTCACATCAGGCGGCCAGACCCAGCCCTCTTCCCTTAGACCTTAAGAAGTGCAAGACTTCAGATCCTCTCCCTTAGAACCAGGAGTTCAGACCAACTCTCTTCTCTCACACCCAGGAGTCCTGACCCTAGTCTTCCTTCCCGGGGTATAAGACCCTAACCCTCCTCCCTCACAGCCAGGGGTGTAAGACGCCAGCCCCCTCCCTCACAGCCAGGGGTGCAGACCCCAGCCCCCCTCCTGCACACCAGGCTCTCTGTCCCCAACCACCCTCCAACCCCCACACCAGGCTCCGTGTCCCTTCCCTGCGATGTGGAAGGGCTCCACTCACCTTGCAACCCAGGAACCACAACATCTCAGCGTGCAGGACCATGAGTCCGATGCCAGTTCCCGCCAGCACCAGCGCCCAGCCAGCCACCCTCTTCTCTTGCTCCAGCAGGCGCTTTCTCCGTCTCAGGGCCCCCAGGCCAGTCACCAGCTCCCCGCCCATGGCCCCTGAGGTCTTGGGGCTCAGCCAGCTTCCTGCCCAGGGTCCCCCACCTCTCAGTACGCAAATGGCAGCCAGCTTGGCTTCCAGGCCAGCGGCCTGCTCCTCTCACTCTGGGACTTTTGCTGGAAGGCACAGCCTAGCCCTGTGCCCTCTGGGGAGTGGTAACTGCAGCAGGCAGGGCAGGGCGGGGAGGGACGGGGAGGTCCCCGGGTAGGGGGAGGCTACCCATCCCATCCCCTCCTGAGACTAAGGAGGGGCTGGGGTGTGTCTTGTGGCCCCGGGCAAGGAAGAAGAGTCCATCCACGTGGGCAAAGACACACTCTGACACAATAGGTTGTGACTCTCCAACCGTTTGCACTCTGTGGTACACACCTACAACCCACCACACCCAGACACCACAGAGCACCCCACAACGGGGCCAGAGACAGAGTCCAGCACACCAGCACACACCACACAACCGCCACAGAAGTGACTCACACTCCCGAAAGTTCAGAAATCCACAGCCACACCCAGACACCACACACACACATGGTGTGACACACGCCAGCACTTAGCAGGGCAGCAACGTCCCGTTGCACGCGGGACCACCCAAAGGTTGTGCTCGTGCAGTCACATACAGCCTTCAAAGTGGGGTGGGGGAGGGGCCGGAAAGTAGGGCACAGGGATTAAACGTGAGCGGTCCTCTCAAAAGGAGACCGACTTCTGTGTCTAGCATCTACTTGTCAGGTGGCTCGAAACCACCTGTAACTTTAACTCCAGGAGACCGGACACCCTTTTTCTGGTCTCTGTGGGATCCCCGACACATATGGGTTATATTCACATACATACACATGCATAAATAAAAAGTAAATCTTAAATAATAATTTTTAAATGGGGCCAGGGATGGAGTGCAGTCGTTAGCAGGCTCCTTTGAATCACAGAAACTCTGAGGTGGAACCCAGCACAGCATAAAGCGGCCAATGGTGCATGCCTGAATCTTGACACTAGGAAGCGGAGGCAGGAGGATCAGCAGGTTTCAGTCATTGTCAACTGTGAGTTCAAGGTCAGCCTGGGCCACAAGAGACCCTGTTTTCAAAATCAAATAAAACCCCATAATATTCCACGGTACAAAGAGCTAAGCATCAACGACTACACAGAACATGTACCAAGAGCGACACAAATACACAGCATGTCTGGACACACCAATTTGTAAGAGTCACCAGGCACAACGCACACATGTCAACAGACACACAAGGGTGTGCAAATGTGAAACAGAGATACTCGATATGTGCAAACACCTGGGGGTGGCAGATACTATCACCCAGCACCTAGAGAACAGGAAATGCACAGTATCTAGCACCCTTGTGTGTGGGACTCAAACACACCCCCCCTGACGTTGATCCTGACACACACTAGTGCACTTGACACTCAGCATGCCCCAGCACAGTACACGAGTCAATGGAAGTGTGCAAGCAGCTTCAACCCAAAGTTGGACATTCTAGAACATTCTAGCCACACAAGACACGTCCAGGATGATATCCTTTGGCGGGGGTGGGGTTGGCTTCAGACCCACAAGAACAGCAACGTCCAGATTAGCACACCATCAATCCAAAGTCACACACAATACCTGTACACATTATACTCCAGCATGCATGCCACAGAGACACAACACACGCGGAGGAAGAAAGACCCTCACCACGGACATATATCCTGACATGAGTAACAAGGCCATTTCACTGAGTCTGACGGGTGTTGCATTCACATTCACACACACACATTACATACATGCAACCTCTATAGACAGGGCTGGGAAGATAGTCAGTTGGTACAGTGTTTGTGCACAAGCGTGAGGGTCTGAGTTCGAATCCCAAGCACACTTGTGAAAAATCAGGTGCAGGGGTTGGAGAGATGTCTTAGCAGGTAAGAGCCAATTTGTAAGAGTCACCAGGCACAACACACACGTGTCAACAGACACACAAGGGTGTGCAAATGTGAAACACAGAGATACTCCATATGTGCAAACACCTAGGGATGGCAGATAGTGTCACCCAGCACCTAGAGAACAGGAAATGCAAGAGCAGTCTTGCAGAGGACTCTGGTTTAGTGTTCAACATCAACGCTGGGTGGCTCACAATAGTCTGTAACTGCAGTGACTCCAGTGTCGCCCTGCCCCCACCGCTGACTTCCACTGGCGCCTGCACACACATGGCATACGCAGTACACGTGCGCACGAACACAGTTGCATACACAGATGTTCACACGCACTCATGCATGCACGCATGCGCAAACACAGATAAGACTAAAATAAAACAAGTAGTTGTTAGATGTTAGGTGCAGAGGCGCCAACCTGCAACCCCAGCCCTGGGTGGGGAGGTGGTGTGGTCAGGCGGATGGAGCCAGTCTGATCGAATCAGCAAGTTCCTGCTGGGTGAAAGACCCAGTTTCCAAAAAGATGAGATGCAGGACTAGTGACATAGCTCATGGGGGTTAAGGGCACCGACTGCCAACCTTGAGGATCTGAGTTCAATTCCCAAGCCTGCATGGTGGAAGGCGAGAACAGACTTCTGCGGGTCCACCTGGGACTTTCTTATGTGTACCATCACACGCACACACAGTGCACAAAAATATAGCTGCAGAGAAATTGAGGAAGATATGGTCATATCGACCTCTGATCTCCACAGACAAGCACACCCTGTGCACCTTACTCCAACACAGAACACACACGCACACATGCACACACACACATGCACACACACACATTCACACACGCACACGCACATGCACACACACACGCACACACACGCACACACACATCACACACGCGCACACACACACACATGCACACACACACACATGCACACACACACATGCACACACACACTCACACACACACCACACATGCCACACACACCATGCACACACACACATGCACACACACACCTCACACACAACGCACACATGCACACACGCACACGCACACACACACACTGCACACACATGCACACACACACACATGCACACACACACACATGCACACACATGCACACACACACACATGCACACACACACACACGCACAACACACATGCACACACACACACAGCACACACACACGCACACACACACATGCACACACACATGCACACACACAACACACGCACACACACACACACACACACACACACGCACACAGACACACCTCACAGGAGACAAAGCAAAGGCACACGGTGAATGTGACTCTGGAAATGAGATGTTGTGTGAGACACAGAGATTCAAATCGGGACACACAATGAAGAGAGCAGACACAAGGGTCCACACAGCGTGTGTCAGGCCTTAAGTGCTCCCATGCCAGCACAGACACAACAGGGACACCAAGACAGGCCACAAAGGGATCTGTGACACGGTGTTTCACCTCACGGTCCCCAGCCTCAGGGAAAGGTTCAGTCACGACTCCTCCCAGCCTGTGTCCTGTGGCATTGAGGACTACGCACCCGCTAGCCACAGGGAAATGAGATACCCGTGGACAGACATGTCTGGCACCAATGCAACCCACACAGACACACCCAGAGACTCCCAACCACACACACACACACAACACACACAGAGACACGCCCAGTGACAGAAACACACCCGTGGGGGTGCCCCACCCCATGGCACACATGATGATCCCACTCACTGACACATGGCTGGAGAAAGTTGGAGACACACCCAGTCACACCCGGACACCACACATGTGTCTACTTGGAGAAAATGCTGCAGCCTGGGACTCCTCCTGCGGCAACCCGGGCATCCCTGCCTGCTTGCTGCCTGGAACCTGGAGCCATCTCTGCATCCTCTTCCTCAGGAACATCTCTGGGCCTTGAACACAACTCTGTATAGCATCTCCTTCACTCTATGTCTTCATGGGTTTTTAGTTTTCACTGTTGGAATGGAACGCATGTGCTCACCACTGGGCTATAGTGGGACCCCTCACTGGGGGATTCTAGGCAGGGCTCTACCACTGAGCCACGCCCCCAGCCCCTCACTGGGGGATTCTAGGCAGGGGCTCTACCACTGAGCCACGCCCCCAGCCCCTCACTGGGGGATTCTAGGCAGGGCTCTACCACTGAGCCATGCCCACAGCCCCTCACTGGGGGATTCTAGGCAGGGCTCTACCACCGAGCCACGCCCCCAGCCCCTCACTGGGGGATTCTAGGCAGGGGCTCTACCACCTGGCCACACCCCCAGCCCCTCACTGGGGGATTCTAGGCAGGGGCTCTACCACTGGGCCATGCCCCCAGCCTTTTTTTCACCTCTGCCTCCAAAGCCTGTGTTGTGGTTTAGTTGTTTTTTTTTTTTTTTTTTTGTATTTTGTTTTGGTTTTTTGAGACAGGAAAGTAACTCCACATCCCTGACTGGACTCAGCCTCCAGTTTTCTGAAATTACAGATGTTTGATACCATACCTGACTCCTGGACCCTCTGTGATTTCTCAGTCTCTCTCTCTTTCTTTCTCTCTCTCTCTCTCCCCCTCCCCCTGCTCCTCCCTTCCTCCCTCCCTCCGTCCCTTCCTCCCTCCCTCCCTCGATATTTGTCTCTGTGTACATTTCTCAGAAGTACCTGAACTGGGGCCCAGAAGCGTGTGCAGTTGGAGTGACTTGAGCAGTTCTTGGCTTTTGACTCATGTGTGGCCCTAGTCCCTATACACAGCTCTCAGTTCCTCTGTGCGGCTAAGATAGAATGGAAGTAACCTGCTGTCCACACCTGTGCCAGCGATGCCGACTGAGGAAGGGATCGGGCAGGGAGAGAGAGAGAGAGAGAGAGAGAGAGAGAAGAGAGAGAGAGAGAGAGCGAGAGAGCGAGGAATGAGACCCGACAGAGAAAGAACAGAAAGTCAGAGAAAACTAGGCTGAAGAGAGCAGAGACAACGGAAGATGGTGACCACAGAAGGACAGAGGCAGGAAAAGAAGAGAGAACGGAGCAGCAAAGCAGGGATCACAGATGGAGACAGATGGACAGGGGACACAAAGACACAAAGGCAGAAAGAAGCAGAGATGGGGAGACAGAGGACCAGAGAGGACTGGAAGCAGAAAGGACACTGAGACCCTGGATGCATACACAGAGATGGAAGAGAGAAACAAAAAGACAAGAAAGATGAGGGGAAAAAAAAAAAAGATAAGACTAGGGGCGTGGTTCAGTGGTAGAGGACTAGCCTAAGGTCCTGGATCCTATCTGTTTCACAAAAAAAAAAAAAAAAAAAAAAAAAAACAACACCTAAAACAACAAAATTAAAGAGATAAAGAAAACACAGAGAAGTGAAGAAAAAGTCTGAAATTCAGACATGGACATTAGCACACTGAAAATAAATAGATATCCGGGACGTTTGGATGTGGGAGATGCCCCAGCGGGCACCACTGAGTAATGGTCATGGAAATGGACACTAAACTCTATACCGAAGCAACGGGCAGTTGAAATAGTCCCATTTTCTGGCTCTTTCCAGCTCTGGGAGGGGCTGAACTGAGAGGTGGGAGTGACTCAGGCCCCGAAGCTTCCTGTGAGTCAGCCTTGAGTTCAATATTGAAACACTGAGGGCGCAGGAGGGACACGGGGTCTTTGGGGAAGGAGTAAGAGGACTGCGGAGTATAAAAGCAGGGTGCAGAGCTAGTCTAAGAGAGAGGGGACTGGGGTCTGGACCCTTGGGTCTGAGGGAGGAGGCTGTTACTTGGACCCCTGGCTCTAAGACGGGAGGTCTGAGCCTGCACTCCTGGATCTGAAGGAGGAGGATTGGGGCTTGGAGCCCTGGGTCTGAGGGAGGAGGCTGATGCTTAGACCCCTGGGTCTGAGAGAGGAGGCTGATGCCTAGACCTCTGGGTCTGAGGGAGGAGGATTGGGGTCTGGCCCCTGGGTCTAAGATAGGAGGACCTACACCCCTAGGTCTGAAGGAGGAGGATTGGGGTCTGCACCCCTGGGTCTGAGGAGGAGGCTGTCACCTGGACCCGTGGATCCGAGGGAGGGCTGGCTCCTGGAGCCCTGGAGGCTCTGGGTTCAAGGTGAGAAGGGGGCTAGATCCCACAGTTCTATCCAGGAAGAGAGGAAGAGCTGATTCAAAGTCCCCAGGACACTTCTTTGGCGGTATCCCAGATGCCCCACCTTTATCCCAGCCCCATCTCCGGGCCTGGAAGAGACCCAGGAGCCTCGGGGCTCAGCCGGAAGGGGCCAAGGACAAAGGGTTGTTTAACTGGCTGGTGTTGGAGGGAAGTAGGGAAGAGGGTGTCTTAGGCGGAAAGGTCAGCTGTTGCCCAGGGCATGTGTTGGGACTGGCAAGCTGAGCCCCAGGGAAGACACCCTGAAAGGCCGGGGCTGGTGGCAGCACAGCACACTACAGCCAGCTCTGGGACTTGGCTCACAGAGGTCAAGGTTTGGAAGACTCCCACCTGGTGGTCATTTTGGAAACTGCAGGCACTCTGTGGCTTTGTAACAAAAGTTTCCTGATGTATTGTTGTTTTGTGCACCTACTGAATGCCTGACAGCCGTGTAAGAGCAGGAGACATTACAACAGACAAAACAGACAACTCTGCCCTGGAGGCACTTTCGGGCCATGGGAGGGAGTGCTCATGATTCCATCCATCTCAGTGTCTGGTGGTTTTTTGCCAGTTCCAAGTTTTCCTTTCTCTTTGGACTTCGGTCTCTTCCTCTTGTCTCTGAACGCATGCATTTGTTATTCTTACATTGCAGCGTTCAGCCTCGTCCCTTCTTTCCCTTCCTCTTCTTCCTTTATTGTCCTCCTTTTCCCTGTAGTTTACCACAAAAAAAAAAAAACCCAAAACAAAAAACAAAACAAAACAATAACAAAAAACCCATACTGTTATACTGTTCTTTATTCTAAACATACACTGAGGCTGGGCAGTGGTGGCACACGCCTTTAATCCCATCACTTGGGAGGAAGAGGCAGGTGGATCTCTGTGAGTTCGAGGCCAGCCTGGTCTACAAAACAAGTTACAGGACAGCCAGGAAAAAACAAAAAAAACAAACAAAAAACAACCAAACAAACAAACAAACATAAAACCAAGATACATTACTGACTGGTTGATTTGGGGATGTACACGGGCATGCACGCATTCCACAGCAAGAGGTCAGAGGACAGCTTTCCTGAGAGATCAGGACGTGGGTCTCTCCCTCTCCCGTGTGAGTCCTGTGGGTGAAACTCAGGCCGTCAGACTTGCAACAGCTGCCTTTATGTCCAGCGAGCTCACTAGCTTTGTCTGCACATTTCAAAACTTCTTTTTTTGAGACAGATTTTTTTCTGTGTAGCCCTGGCTGTCCTGGAACTCTCTCTGTAGACCAGCCCGGCCTTGAACTGCAGAAATCCACCTCCTCTGCCTCCCAAGTGCTGGAATTAAGAGCATCCCCCTGTGCCAGCTGAGATTTTGTATAACATGTTTTGATCATATTTACCCCCTCCCTCTTTCCAGTTTCACCCCCGATTCCCTTTCCCCCCCAATTTTGTGAGTGTTCTCTCCCCCCACCCTCTGCATCATGTCCTGTTTGTGTTGTCCAGAAACTCTTGGTTGTGTGATCTTCCACTGGAGTGTGGTGTCACATCAGACGTAGCAGCTAACAAACGTCAGTAGCTCCTCTGCTAGGTATTGGACTTTGTGCTTAGTTCTGCTCTCCAGCTTACAAGCTGTGAGTTCTCTCCCCTCTCCTTCCTGTGGGTGTCTGAGCCAGGGTTTTCCTACGTATCCCTTAAAGCCACAATCCTTCTGCCTCAGACTCACACGTGCTGCAGTAGCTAGTGTGCACTGCCACATCTGCCTCCGGTCACAACCACTGTGAACTCACACGTGCAGTGGCCCTGCTGTGCTTACACTCTTTCCACAGTGATCCCTGGACCTTTGGAGAAGGGAGTATTATATGTATGTTCTATTTAGGGCCGTAAAATTAAATTTTTAAAATTTGTGTATGTGTATGTTCTCTGTCTCTGTCTCTGTCTCTCTCTCTCTCTCTCTCTCTCTCTCTCTCTCTCTCTGTGTGTGTGTGTGTATGCGCTTGCGCACACTTGCGCACACTTGTGCATGTACTCACAAAGGCCAGAAGGGGGTATTGGATTCCTTGGAGCCAGAGTTACAGGCATTTGTGATCTGCTTAGTATAGGTATTGGGATCAGAACTTTGGTTCTCTGATCGCAACTTGACTTTTGGCTACTTTTTGTGGGTTCCCCTTTTCTACCACCCTACTACATCCTTATCCCATCCAGCCCCCAACACTAGGTAGGAGAGAAAGAAGGTTAGAGGGGAAAGGGGGTGTCAATATCATTAGACCACTTCCTGTTGATTAGAGGCATCAGGTTCCTTGGGCGGGTTTGATCTTCATTGTTAGGATATCTCCAACCAGCAGCCAGTAAGAGCAGGAGCAGCCAGGGAGCAGCCAGCAGCAGCCAGGGAGCAGCTGAAGCTAGGGGAGCAGGCAGCAGCCAGGGGAGCAGCAGCAGCCAGGGAGCAGCAGCAGCAGCCAGTGGAGCAGCTGCAGCCAGGGAAGCAGCAGCCACAACAGCCTCTCTCAGGGCTTTGGCATTTTTATACCCTCTCATGAGTCCCCAGAATTCCAAACGTCACACCATCACAGGAACTATCTGGAGCAGGCCCCTACCAGAGCACTAGGCAAATCATAATTAGCTGTTGTAGACAAATTGAAGCAGCCTCATATCCCACACCTGGGGTTAAAACAACAACATATCCCTACAACATTGCTGTGCTTAAAGAAACCAAAATTCTCACTATATCTGATAGATAGATAAATACTCTTAACAGTGACTCACGTCTCCAGGCCTTTCTCGTGTTTTGGATGTACGGTCTCCGATAGCTCAGACTGGCCTTGACGTCATTATGTAACCAAGGATAATCATGAACTTCTGACCCTCCTGCCTTCAGATGTCACATAGATTATGGGCGTGTGCCACCATACCCCATCCCTCCCACGCCTTTCTCTCCTGTGGGTGTCTGAGCCAGGGCTCGCCTATGTATCCCTTAAAGCCACAATCCCTCTGCCTCAGACTCACACATGCTGCAATATCTGGTGTGCACTCTTACACCCGCCTCCTACAGACATGTGACATTACATCTGACTACACACACACACACACACACACACACACACACAGTGTTGGGAGAGTCTCACTATGTAGCCCCAGTTGGTCTCAAATTTACAGAGATCTGATTGCTTCTATCTCCCAAATGCTGAGATTAAAGACACATGTTCATGTGAAGCCCTAGCTGTGATCTTGGCATGTCATTGACTTTATTTCTACATGGAATTTTACACACAAGTAGCATTGTTTAGAGGAAGATCTGCCTGTAGTCTAGCTACCATCCCTAACAGGATTCCTCCCTGAGCCCTGTAGAGAGGTCTGGTCCTTATGTCACAGAGTGGCTTGAACGTTGTGTGAGAGCCCTCAGCTCAGCACCTGTGGCCCACCGTCACAGCTACCCAGGTCTTCCTGGCTGTACCGCTGTTCAGTTCTCCTCTTTGTATCTAACTGGCTTGTGACTTGCTTTAATGAACAGGATTCTGTGGGAATAGCTTGGTGCTTGCTAGGAGCAAAGGGAATTTCTATTTCTGTCCTCCCAAACTTTAAAGCCACCATGCTGCAGGAAAGTTTAAGTTCATCTCACAGAGAAGGACACTGGAAGAGAGTGTTGAGATATTGTAAGCAAAAGATGCAGGGTGGCAGAATACAGCTGTCTAAGTGACCCCAGGAGAAACCAACAGAAGAGTCCAGAACTACATGGGTATGTTTGTGTAGGAGAATGTGCACATGAGTGTAGGTACCAGCAGAGGCCAGCAGAGGGCACCAGATCACACGACTCTGGAGTTATAGGCTGTTGAAATCTACTGGATGTAGGTCCAAGGAATCAAACTCTGGTCCTCTGCAAGAGCAGTGTGATCGCTTAGCCATTTCTTCAGCCTTAGCCAATATTACTTTGTCTCGGTCTTTCTTGGCCAACCCCTGCTTTTATTTTACGTGTTCCTGCCTCTTCATCTCTCTGTCTCTGTGTGCTGACTCCTGTCAGAATTCCTCTCGCCATAATCCTTGCCTTATTTTCGCTGATCTACAAACAACACCAAACTCTTTTTGGCCTCAGGTTCTTGACATGTGTCTGTCCTCTTGAATTGGACAGTGTCCTCCAGTTTCCTTGCTTACAATATCTGGATTCTCCTCCAATATCCCTTTCTGTGGGATGAACTTAAGGTTTCTAGCAGCATGGTGGCTTTGAGATCTGGGAGGATAGAAGCAGAAATTTCTTGTAGTCTCAGCAAGTGTCAAGTTATTCCCACCGTGAGTCACTCATTTCTATACTGTATTCAGTTCTGTGCTCAGACATGAAATCTCTCTCTCTCTCTCTCTCTCTCACACACACACACACCACACACACACACACACACACACACTGCTAGAGGTGGAATCTAGGATGTTATTCAAGCTACACAATCAGTCCACCACTAAGCTATACACAGTATCTCATCTTCCATGATTATCTCTTCAAACAGTTTCTGCTGTCACTGTCACTGCCAACTTTAAGACACCGGCTCTGTCCTCCCACTGCGTGAGCCCTTGGAACTAAACTCAGGTCTTCTTGAAGCATTTACCTTTACCCTCTGAGCCATCTGGCTGGCCCATCGTGGCCGATTTCAACGGTAACCATTGGATGTATCTGTGGGGGTGTTTCCAGAGAGGACAGGCTGAAAAGGGCATAGCAGCACCCCAAGTGATAACTCATGCTCTGAGATCCTCAAACCAACAAACTGGGGGAGGGGAGCCAGGAGAGCACCGGCATTCACATCTCTCTCTGTTGTCTGACCCACCTAGAACTAAACAGGCAGCTCACCATGCTTTCCTTCTACATGGTGGCGTGCGCCATTAAAAACCGAGAGGCAGAATTAATCTTCCTTCTTAGAAGGTGTGTTCTGTCAAGTGTTCCATCCCAAGACAACGGGAACTGATGCTACCCAGCATCCACTCTGGTCATCCTGTCTCTCTGACTTGTCATTACACTGGGTCCATGCTAGAGTAAAATGATCTTATCTCCCTTTTAGTATTTATGTTTATTTTATGTGTATGAGTGTTTGCCTGTAGGTATGCTTGTGTACCATGAGTGTGCCCAGTGCCCATGTCAGATCCCCCAGAACTGGAGTTACAGGCTGTTGTGAGCAGCCATGTTGGTGCTGGGAATGAACCCAGGTCCTCTGCAAGAGAAGCCACTCCTCCTAACCATGGAGCCATCTCTCCAGCCCCCCATGAACTTATCTTCTTATTTGTCTACTTGTTAATGATAGACTCCTTGCTATCCGCGTGGTACAAAACAATATTTGGGACACTAGAAAGATGCTGCATAATATTTTCTGAGATAGGGTCTCATAGGTCCCAGGCTGGCCTTGAACTTACTATGCAGCCAAGAGGACCTTGAACTCTTTATCCTTCTGCCTCCACATTCTGTGCGCTGAGATTGCAGACACACACCATTACATCCAGTTTATGTGGGGTCCGTCTTCCCATGATGCTAAGCGAGCAATCTACCGAGCAGATGCCTCAGCCCTCTATGGATACTTGTCAAAGGAATGTTCACGCTCTGTGACACTGACTGGCTCTTCTGCTCCAGCCTACCTCACACCATCCTACAGGAGGGAGGGACGCCATTTCTCCATTTTCCTGGTACTTGCCCTGACCCTTAATCCAGTGAGTTGCTGTCTGTGGTCCTGATAACGGCGACTCTGTCCTTGGTGCTGACGCTGGGACTTCACTCATGGGACAACAGAGAGGGTGGGAACATCTTGAGGAAGGGACAGGGTCCTGCTTAAATGCAAACATTGACGCACTGTATCCCTGTGGGAAGACAGACATGAGTGTGAAAGGGAGGGATGCACAGGCCCCTGTGAACACTGTAGGATCCACTGTGTCTCTCCTGTCTATCTATACACACATGCTTGTATGTGTGCATGTTGATCTAGCCGGGTCCTCCTCAGCATCCAGAGAGGCTCGGCAGGACATCAAGACCCATGGATTCTCATGTGTCTTAATAAAACATCTTATGTCTTAGCATTTAACTTACTGGCCCGAGTCCCACTCTTTATCTGCGCATCCATCCATCCATTTATTGTATGGATTTACACATGTGTTAGCTTATGTGTGCATATGTGATTGTGTGTTCACATGTGTAACCATGTGTGTGGAGGCTAAATATCAAACTTGGGTGTTATTCCTTGATGGACGTCCATTTCAGTTTGTGTGTGTGTGTGTGTGTGTGTGTGTGTGTGTGTGTGTGTGTGTGTAGCTCTGGCTGTCCTGAAACTCACTCTGTAGACCAGGCTGTCCTTGAACTCAGAGATTCACCTGCCTCTACCTCTCAAGTGCTGAGACTAAAGGCGTGCACCACCACCACTGACATCTTATTTTTCTTTTTTTCTTTCAAACAGAGTTTCTCTGTGTAGTCTGTACCCTGTAGACCAGGTAGACCAGGTAGACCAGGCAAGCCTTTTTTTTTTTCTTTCATAAATGTAAGTACTTCAAGTCCTTGTGCTTCCAAAGAAAACACTTTACCAACTGTAATATCTCTCCAACCCTTATTTATTTAAAAGATGTGTAGCTTGGAATGAGTGAGAGATTCCTGCAGGTAAAGGCACTTGCCACCAAGCCTGATGATCTGTCCTCAATCCCTGGGACCCACATATTGGAAAGAGAAAGTCACCTCTTCACCTCCCATATGCTGTCCTCTGGCCTTTGACCATGGCACGCAGGTGCCTCTCCACCCTAGAAAGTAAATAAATGAACATAAGTAAAAATTAAAATGAAAAAGTAAGTCCATAGGGCTAGCCTCAGACTCATGACGCTCCCCCTTTCAGACCACGTTTTGTCATGTTGCCTTAAACTCTTGGGTGATCTTGCCTCAGCCTCCTGAATATGGGGTTACGGATATCCAGCATCACACATCATCATTGCTATTATTTAAGATTTACTTTCACCTGTGTTCATGTGATTGTAGTGCCTACAAAGGCCATAAGGGGGCATCAGACCCCCGGAGATGGAGTCTCAAGCTGTTGCCAGATGATGTGATGTGTGTGCTGGGAGCCGAGCCCTCTAAGAGAGCAGCAGCTCTCCGCTGCTGAACCACCTCTCCAGCCTCCGCTATCATTCCGGCAATGCTATTTTAATGATTCATATCATGTGTGCAGAAAACACACAGCATATAAAGATTCACACTCAGGAGGTGGATGCAGAAGGATCGGGAGTTCAAAGTCATCCTCAGCTAGGCCACATGAGACCTTGTCTCAAATGAGGTCCAATGCTCAAGTGCATGAGCAAAGCAATTCCTGTGTAAACAATTCCAACAGCAGTTGACCTCCTAACGTGGACTGGAGGATCTCACAGGTCCCCACCCCTAGATGAAGAGCTACAGGTGATTTACAAAGGCTCAGAGAGGGAGGCTTAGCCCTCGCAGAGATGATCCCCCGACGGAGGACTGCAGGCAACACTAAACAGACTCAGAAGACTGTAACCATATGTTTATTCCTTTATATGTATATATAACAGCGATGAAAGAAGGCGGCCCCGTGAACTTAGGAAAAGGACCTGGGAGGGGTGGGCGGGATTAGAGAGAAGGGAAATCATATAATATATTATTTATATTATATTATTATTTTTGTGTTTCTTTTTGGTTTTTCAATTAAATGTACCATACAATAGTTTGGTGTTGTTTTGTGTTTTGAGACAGGGTTTCTCTGGGTAGCTCTGGCTGTCCTGAAACTCACATTGAAGACCAGGCTGGCCTTGAATTTATGGAGTTCTGCCTGCCTCTGCCTCCCAAGTTCTGGAGATTAAAGGTGTTCACTACCACTGATTTTTAAAAGACACAAAGATCTTCTTTGTAGTAAGAATAGATCCCTTGTCCCCAGCCTCTGCCACTCTCAGAGAGGATACAGCCTTCCCACAGGATTGGTAGGATCACACTGGTCCTCCCCACTGGTCCTCCCCACCTCCACAGGAGAGTGCTGTCTTCGAATAAAGGCAGTTGGCTTCCAACCCACAGCCCTCACATACCCACCCCAGCCTTTCCTTTCCCCTCTGGTCTTCAACATTAAGCAGCCCTTTACCTTAGAGACTGGGAGGAGAGTCGCCCTTGACGGTCCCTCCCTCTGTCTCTATTTTGGTTTTATAGCTTGGCTTTTGCTATGCTCCTCTGCCGTGCTCAGCCTTCTCACCTTTACATGTCACCACATCACAACTTTTAAAAATTCATTTATTTATTTTTATAGTGTAAGTGTGAGTGTGTGTATGTGTGGTGTGGCACGTGTGTGGTGTGGCACGTGTGTGGAGGGCTGTCTTAGCTAGGGTTTTATTGTTGTGAACAGACACCATGACCAAGGCAACTCTTATAAGGACAACATTTAATTGGGGCTGGCTTACAGGTTCAGAGGTTCAGTCCATTATCACCAAGGTGGGAGCATGGCAGCATCCAGGCAGGCATGGTGCAGGAGGAGATGAGAGTTCTACATCTTCA
Organism: Mastomys natalensis; assembly: GCA_021653895.1. Lineage (NCBI taxonomy): Eukaryota > Metazoa > Chordata > Mammalia > Rodentia > Muridae > Mastomys > Mastomys natalensis. Next base: position 72,763 of record JAJTUV010001261.1, read on the forward strand.
TCTGAAGACTGCTAGAAGAAGACTGACTTCCAGGCAGCTAGGATGAGGGTCTTAAAGTCCACACCCACAGTGACACACCTACTCCAGCAAGGCCACACCTACTCCAACACAGCCACATCCTGGGCCAAGCATATTCAGATCATAACAAGGTCAGAGGACAACTTTGGGGAGTCTATTCTCTCTTTTCACTTTGTGGGATCCAGGAATTGAACTAAGGTCGTCAGGTTTTCTGGCAAGCATCTTTAGTCACTGAGCCCTCTCACTGACCCTATCTGACTCTTTATACAACTGTCCCTAAAACCTCCTCTCTTACTGTTCTGTACACAAAGATGTCTTCTTCTCAGGACCCATGCCATCAAAACTGTCTCCCAAGTTCCTTTCTGGATTTCCCTTATTGGATCATACTCTTTTTCCTTTTTTTTTTTTTTCTTTTGGTCTGTTTTGAGACAGGGTCTTACATAACTCAGACTGGACACTGTGGACCAGATGTAGACCTCGACCTGATAATCTTCTTCCTGCATCCTGGAGTGATGGATAAGGGTTGTTCCCCCCGCCCCCCAGCTGACTCACGCCCCAGTTTCACCAACCATGAGCTTCCAGGTCTGTGACTGTATCTTTCCAAACCAGGAGGGCAGGGCTGGGTCTGACTAATTGCTGAGGCCGGGGACACACCAGCCCAGAAGAGCAGGTTCCAAATGGTTGCGGGATGCCTCTTCCAGTCTGTCGGTTTCTTCTGATTCTGGTCTCTGCCCTGTGTTCTCGTCATCTAATGAATGCTTGGAGCCTCCTTTACATAGACTGATCCCTTTTCCCGGAGCGCCCCTCCCACTGCGCCTGCGCCTTCCTCCTGGCACGATCCTCTCAATCCCTCAGGACCTAGCCCCGGCTCTGTCCGTCACCTCTGAAGCCCTGTGATGTAATGTCAACTTGTCAAAATCTAGAGCCACCTAGGTGACAGGCTTCTGGGCATACCTGTGAGGGAGGCTCCATGTTGATTTAATTGAGATGGGAAGACTGACCTAACCGCAGGAAGGAGGAAGTAAACTGAGCATGCGCCATGCGCCACTGTGTTCCTGACTATGGACACAGGTGCCCAGCTACCTCCCACTCCTGCCCGTGACTTCTCCACTGCTACGGATGGCACCTTGGGCTGATGGAAAGGCTGGAAGATGAAGTTGGCCCTTTCCTCCCCAAGTCACTCTTCATCAGAGTTTTATCACAGCAACAGAAAACAACGCCACCCAGTTTTGCTTACCTCGTCATAGGTGTATCTTTTAAATATTGGGTTGTGGTCAAATATTTAGCCATTTTTTTTCTTACACTTGCAATGTTTGAGGTGGGGGTGGGGTGGGGGTGAGATATCCAGGGTCTCACATATGCTAAGCAAGTCCTCCATGACTGCGCCAAGCCTCCAGACCCTTGCTGGAGGTCTTGAATTCATCTGTATCACAGATTGGCCTTGAATTCAAGATTCCCCCATGTCAGGTTCCGGTACCTGGAACTACAGGCTCACGAACCTCATCTGGCTCAATCCTTGCCGTCCAATGTGCTGCCTAACACGCAGAAGCTGGTATGAGGAGGCAAAACTCAGACTCTTTCCTCTGCTCTGTTTCTTGTGCTTAATACACTTCAGAGATTGGTCAGCTTTGTTGACTCCCTCCCCCCCACAACCTCTCCACCTGTCCCTTTCCCATCAAGAAAATTTGTACATGTTTAAAACCTTTTATTGCAAATAATATACACGTGGAAAGACGAGAAAAGACAAGTGTGATGGATTCCACATGTAATCCCAGCATCTGTCTGGCAGGTCGAGGTGAGGCGATCAGGAGTTCAGTATGATCCTCTGTTATACAAATGAGTTTGAGGCTAGCCTGGGCTACAGAGACCTTTTCTTTCAAAACAAAAGAAAACAACAACAAAAAAAGTTTAGTGGGGAGGGGAGAGGCAAAAATAGGCCAGTGAGTTCTCAGATCCCATAACTCAGTGTCTAGATCTCCAAGCACTCCATATTTCTTCTTCTGATCACTTGTTCCCAAAATCACTGGTCACTCTTCTCTCTATTAATTGCACACACTAGCTGTTAACAACTTTCATACGTTGTTTGAATGGAATCACATAACCTGTTCTACTGTGTGTCTTTCCTATTCTGTTCAACACTATGTGTGTGTGTGTGTGTGTGTGTGATTCTTTCAAGGCCACTGCAGGTAACTGTCAGCTGTCATTTTCCGCTCCTGCATAGTGCTCCATTGTGTGGCTAGATCACAGTCTTCTCCTTCCATTTGGCTGTTCATATTTATTTGGGGTGTTTCCAGTTTATAGTTATTATGGCTGTCCGACTAGTTTATAGAGTTTGGGGGACCAGTTGAACCAATTTCTGCTGGGATGATAGACCCAAGAGAGACTGCAGAGTTATACTATGAATTTCAATTCTGCTTTAGAGAGACACTGAAAAGCAGGGGGTTTGTTTCCCCTTTTCTCTGTCTTCCTTCCTTCTTTCTTTGTTTCTTTCTCTTTTTTTTTTCCTTTCTTTCGAAACAGGGTCTTACTATGTAGATTTGGCTTTCCTGGAATTCACTCTGTAGACCAGGTTGACCTCAAACTCGGACCTGCCGCTGCCTCCGTGGTGCTGAGGTTAAAAGTGTGAGCCGCCATGCCTGAAGGCTCTCACACTGTAGTTCAGGGTGGACTCGAACTTGCACTGTAGTCCAGCTTGGCCTTGAAGTAGCGATCCTCCTGCCTCAGCCTCCTGGGTGCTGGACGACTGGCTGGGATTACCACCATCCTTGATAGAAGTGGGTTTTTTAAGGTGAGTGGTGTGGTTTGCTGTGAGGGGTCACAAAAGACTCATGTATTGAAGGCTTGGTGACCAGGGGATGGCACTATTGAAAGCTGGCTGAACCTCGTTCAATGCACTGGATAGATGGGCCTTCAGGAATTGAGTGGGGCCAGAGGCAGTTAGGAGGGACAGAGAGCGGGTGGAAGGTTGTGACTGGAGGGACAGGAGTGCGGCTCTTATTTTCACATCATTTTAAAAGGAGCCTATATCAGGTGCTGGAGTGATGAGAAGCAGAGAGCTCCTGGAGGCGCTGTCTATGCAGGGAGCCTGACGGACGCCCCCAGAGTGATGGCCAGGAGTGGAGCAGCGATCAGTAGGGTCAGGATTCGAGGAGACTGGGGAGGGGCCGAGGACATGGTTCCGGGGTGGGTCTGGGTCACTGAGGCCCTGTTGCAGAGGTGGCCCTCACAGCAATAACCCTGCAGGTCGATGGACGTCCAGGGGCTGGTGGTGCCCATAGTGGTGCAGGAGGGCCGGTGGCAGGTCCGGATGTACACGGGAACCGAGAAGTTGCCTGGGAGGGCAGTGAGGAGGGGTCAGGCCTCGATCCTCTGACACATCTCAGGTCTCTTTAGAGACCAGGACCACATCTCTCAGTGCAGACAAGCCTCCTCCCCCAGACCAGAGCCAAGTCTCCTTCCTGACATGCATGCCTCCTCCCTCAGTCTACAACAGGCCTTTCCCCTTAGATCAGAGACACGTCTCCTTCAGACTAGAACCAGACCTCTTCCTCAGACCTCAGTCTTGCCTCCTCCCTCAGAAGAAGGCCACAGAGAATCATGTCTCTCTGGTACCTCTGCCCTTTGGCCTTCAACGCCATCCCACCATCCCAGCCCCTCACCAATAGTCATCCGGCCGTTGCCCTGAAAACAGGAGCTCTGGTCCTGGTGGCACTGGACCCGTCGAGACCTCTCAGGGGAACAGTCCTCAGGGTGGGTCCCCAAGCAGGCATAGCACTCGGTGCCACTGAGCGTCGGTGGGTTAGGCGCTTGGAGAAGACAGCAGATGAGGTTTAGAGCATTGCTTCCAGCTGGCAGTGCAGGCTGCGCAGTGTACCTGCTCATGCCAGAGAGGAGCCTGGCATCCTAAGCCAGAGCAGCTTTCAGCAGAGCCCACGCTCCCAACTTCAGGCCCCGCCCCCAACTTCTCTAGCACCACCCCGATTTCTCCAGCCCCGCCCCGCCCTCTCCAGCCACGCCCCCTAGCGCACCTTGGCTCAGGTTGGGGAGGGCGTCGTGAGTCTTGAGGTCGGTGTTGCAGTAGTCAGTGGCACAACCTCGGACCACCGCGTAGTCAGGAGGCAGAGCTTCCTGGTTGGTCTGCATGGAGCCGGTAGTGGGGCCCGTCCAGCATCCCTTCCGGACCATTGTCACCAGACTGCGGTAACCTGGGCGGGAGAGTACCAGGCCTGGAGTGAGCCTTCCCTCCCACTTCTTCATGTTCCTCCTCTTACTCAGTTTTGCCTCCTCCATCCTTCCATTCTGTCTTTTGCTATCCTGAGATTTTTTTCTTTTTTCCTTTTCCTTCATTCTTTCCCCTTCTTTCTTAACTCTCCTCTCTCTCCTTGATTTAAAAGACTTTATTTTAGTTTATATGAAAGAGCGGTTTGCCCATGTGTTTGGTGCATGCATGCAGTGCTCACAGAGGCCAGAAGAGGACGATAGATTCCCATCTCTGCAGATGGTTGTGAGCCACGCTGTAAAAGCTGGGAACTAAATCTGGGTCCCCTGGAAGAAGTGGTCTTAACCACTGAGCCATCTCTCCAGTCCTGTTTGTTCGTTTTTCTGAGACAGGGTCTTATGTAGCCCAGGCTGGCCTAAAACTTGTGTAGCCAAGGATGACCTCACACTTCTGATTCTCTTGCCTCTACCTTCTAAGTGCTTGGATTAGAGACTTGTGCCACCATGACTCTTTCTCTCTTTCCCTCTGACAAGGTCTTGCCTTATAGCCCAGGCTAGCCACAAACACTCAGCATTCCTGTTCCTGCTTCTACCTCTAGGTGTCAGGATCTTGGGTGTGAACCACCAAGACTAGTCATTGCCTTCTCCTTCATCCCCACTCTTCTCCATCTTTCCTTATCTCCCTCCTCCTCTCCTACTGAGTACGTTTCTCTTCCTCTCTCTTCTCCGTCCCTCTTTTCTCGGTCTCGTCTTTATTTCCTGGGCTTCATAACCCTTTGTTGCCCTCTGGTCCTCACCGGTATCCAGCGACAAGACCACCTCAGAGCACCCCTGAGGACAAGAGACACTGGGAAGCTTCATGGCGCTGAGGTCGAAGGGCCCGAAGTAGGTGTGCTCATAGCTGTAGCACTGCAGGGCGAGGGAGCCTAGGAGAAGGGTGGGGTGTGTTAGCAGGTCGGGGGGGAGCTACCGCAGGGCCTAGGGCTCCACACAGAGTGGGACACACCAGGCTGCCGTGTCACCATGAGAGAGTAGTGTCAGTATGGCTGAGCCTGTCTGGCATCACCAGGCGCCACCACAGTCCTGGAAGACCTCAGTGATTTACATACGGGCCTGAGTGATTTCTTCCTGTTCTACCCATCCCCCAGCAGACACCCAGAAACCGTCTACACCAGTGGCAGGAAAAGGGTAGGATAACACACACCTAGCCAGAACTCTAAGTGCTGACATAGGTTTGTACAAACCTAATAAATGCATTTGGAGCAAGATGGCTCGGCAGCCAAGGATGCTATCTGCCAAGTCTTACTTCCTGAGTTCAATCCCCGGGACCCGCGCACACACGCACACACACACGCGCACACACACACACACACACACACACACCACACATACACACACACACACACACACCGCATACACACACACACACACACACACACACACACGGCAGCCTGCTTTGTTTGGTATGTTTGTTTGTTTTGTGTGTGTGTGTTTTGTTTTTTGTTGTTTTTGAGACAGAGTTTCTTTGTGTACCCCTGGCTGTCACACCTTGTAAACCAGGCTGGCCTCAAACTCACATCGATCCCCCATCCCTGCTTCCCGAGGACTGGGATTAAAGGCAAGTACCACCACTGTCCTGCCTGGCAACACATTTTTTTTTTTTTTTTTTAGAACTTGAAAGTTGTGGTAGAGAAAACCGTGTGCAAAGAAAGCACAATTATGCATTTAGAAATGACACCCTGGCTGGGGTGGGGGTGAGAGCCTGAAGCTTATCCTTTGAGCGTGAGGGCTAGGGTTAGACCCCAGGTATGGTGGCCCATCTGTCACCCTAGTGTAAGGGTGGCAGAGAGGTGATCCCCAGGGCAAGCAAGTCAGCACAGTTTGGGTTCAAATGAGGCTGTCCTTCCTTCCTCCCTTGACTTGGTGGACAGCGATGGAGGAAGATGCCTGGCTTCAATCTCAGACCTCCACACATGTACACACACACACACCAGGTACACACTACACATGGCAAAAAGAATGAGAAAACAAATGACCTCATCAAAGTAGTTTAGAAATCATATTTAGATACAGAATATTTAGAAACATGGAAATAAATAGGCAGAAAGAAAACACACACTCTAATATCTAAGTACACACAGATATGGACATGCAAGCCACTGAGATAACACAGGGACAGTGGACATGTGTGTGGAAAATTACACACACACCCTTTTCTCTTTTTCCTTTTAAAGAAAGTGAAGGAGAGAAACTGACAGTCAGAGAACTTTTTTCTTCTTCTTTGAGACAGGGTTTTATGTAGCCTAGGCTAGCCTGAAACTCAGAGTGCAGCTGAGGCTGGTGGAACTCTGGGATTACAGTCCTGTAGGATGCAAAACACTTTAAAATTTTTATGTGGGTGCCAAGCATGGTGGTATATGCCTTTAATCTTAGCATTCAGGAGACAGAGACAGGTGGATTTCTGTGAGTTTGAGGCTAGCTTGGTCTACATTGAAAGTTGCAGGTCAGCCAGGCTAAACAGTGAGATCCTGCCTCAAAATTAAAATTGTTCTGACTGCATTTTATTTATTGTGTTGTAGAGGGAGTGAGCCCTGTGGATGCCACCCCCAGGGCATATTGGCGGTCAGAGGACAAGTTTTAGAAATCAATTCTTTCGTTTCACCTTGTGGGTCCTGAAAATCAAACTTAGATTGTCAGGCTTGGTAGCAAGCACCTGCACACGTGCTTGTGCACACACACACACACACACACACACACACGCTTCTTAGATATTGAAATCGGGTGCAGAGAAGCACAAGCAGTTGCCAACCTGAGGACACAGGGATACCAAACTGCATCCAATGATGAGCAAATACACACAAATTAAGCCTTGTGCAAGAAGGGTTTGCTTAATATCCTTCTAATTTTTCCTCCACGGCTCATCCATACTCAAGTGAGTAAGTGTCTGTAGAAGAGGGTTCAAAGATGGAGCTAAGGTCCTTGCCAGCTCTGGGGAGAGCCCCAATTGCTCCCCAGAAATGTCCTCAGTGAGGGGGTGGGAGGGGAAGGAAGGCCTATGTCAGAGGAGATGACAGTGTGGAGGTGCAGAGGGGATGAGGATGGGAGCATCATGGTCTCCACCATCCCAAGATTCAAGACAAGCTTCCAGCCTCCTCCCTCAGACTCAGGTGTCCAGGCTCAGCCTTCCTCCATCAGACCCAGGGGTCTAGATCTCAGCACTCCTCCCTCAGATCCAGAAATGTAGACCTTACCTCTCCTTCCTCAGTCCCAGAGGTCCAGACCTCAGCCCTCCTCCCTCAGACCCAGGGGTCCAGACCCCAGCTCTCCTCCCTCAGACTCAGGTGTCCAGGTCCAGCCCTCCTTCCTCAGACCCAGGAGTCCAGGCCCAGTCCTTCTCCCTCAGATCCAAGGGTCTAGACCCCAGCCCTCCTCCCTCAGATCCAGGCGTCCCAAGTCCAACCCTCCTCCCCCAGACCCGGGAGTTCTGGCTCAGGTTCTTCTGCCCACTGGACTCAGCCTAGGTAGTACCTGTCAGGCAGAGCGCGCTCCCAAGGAAGCAGAGCAGGAAGGTCCTGGGGATCCCCATGGCAGCCCGTGGAGCTGAGATCTGACCCCGAGGACAGCTCCTTCCACTCTGGCGTGCAGTCAGGCTGGTTTTCCCTGCTGATCCCCAGGCATCCTGGCCACCCAGCCTGGTCAGGATTCCAGGATCCTCCACCCCACCCTTCCGCCCTCCTTCACGTGGGCTGTCTCCTTCTAGGTAATCATGGTGCGGTGGTTGGAATAAGAGGGGCGGGGACTCAGGCTCCTGGGTCCTGAGGAAGGCATTAAAGGCCTGGGGCTTTGACTTTGGGGGCGATCTGTATTTCGAAGGTCTGTTGGTATCATTCTTTCTACATTTTGCGACAGTCTGCGGCTGGTCCCCTGGTTCCTGCTCCTTTCCCACCCACCCTGACTCCAGCACTCATTACCCACGCAGACACAGGCTTGTAATCCCGAGGCTGAATCTCCAGATAAGATACCCAGACATCCTCTCTCTCCAGAGTCTCTGACCCCATCTACTGACTCCTCTGCCTCTCGTCAGCCCCCAGCCTCTCCCTGTTACCCTCTCTGCCTGCAGCTTCTGATCACATAGGATGGGCAGCTGTTTCTCTCTCTCCCGTTGGACTGAGGACACCTCTGCAGCCTCCAGGAAAGTCTGTGACAATAAATGAATGAATGAAGAATGGATGAACGACCATCAAGAGGGGGAGAGAAATAAAAGACCATCACCCACAAGACGCAGAATGTCAGGTTGAGTTGTGGCTCAATTGGTAGAGCACTTGCCTAGCATACATAAGGACCTGGGTCCCACCCCCAGCACTCTGTGAACCAGGTGCGTGAACCAGGTGTTCGAGTCTGCCAACCCAGTGCTTGGAGGCAGAGACAGGATCAGATATTCAAGATTAGTCCTTTCTACTTAGTGAGTTTGAGACCTGAGCCATACGAAACCCTATCTCAAAACAAACAAAAACAATCAAAAATTCAAAAGAAAGGTTGAGAAGGTAGCTCAGTTGGTAAGTGCTTGCCTAGCATTCGCAAAGTCCTGGGTTCGAGCCCCAGAATTGCATAAAACTGTACAAGATGGTTCTGAAGCCAGTCTGGGATACAAGAGATCTTGTCTTTATATAAAAAAAAAAAAAAAAAAAAAGATGCAGATGAATGATCAAGATGGCTCAGTGGGTAAAAGTGCCTGCCACCGAGCCTGAGTTCGATCTTCTAGACCCACAGGTGAAAGGGGAGAGACACACCCACAAGTTGTTCTCTGAGCTTTATACAACACACACACACACACACACACACACACACACACACACTGAATAAGTATATATTTTTTAAGTTATAAAGAGAGACAGGAAGACACAATCCTGTGTGGACGGATGTAAATGAAGACACACAGACAAAGTCAGAAGGGAGGAGAGACACCCTAACAGACAGGATGCGCCCACAGACAGTGTTGATAAACCCTTATTAAATAAATGGAGAGCCACCTATTTACACAATATCTATAATTAAAGCTGGTAGAGATTTGATAGCGAGAAGGCTGTTTGAGAAAATTCCTGAATTAGTGATCTAGGCGAGGGCAGAGGGGCGGGGAATGATTTGATTGACAGGCAGACACCCTGTCTCAGTTCTGAGGACAGAGGGGCGGGGAATGATTTGATTGACAGCAGACACCACGTCTGTCAGTTCTGACACCTTCGTCTTTTCCAAGGCCACTGAAGACAGAGTTATAAGGGGAGCCGGCCATAGCAGCACAGCCCATTATCCCAGCACTGGGTGGAGGCAAGAGAGTCAGAATTTAAGGTCCTGCTGGCAACACGGGATCAGAAGCCAGCCTGTGCTACAGGAGACTCTGTCTCAAAACAAAAACAAAAAGCACGGAACTGAGGACGTGAGCCAATCAATGAAGTGTCTGTCGTGCAAGTGTGAACTCAGGATCTTGACAAAAAGCCAAGAGCAGCAGCTTGTGTCCGGTGCTGGACCACCAGAGGCAGGAAGATCCCCGAGGCTCGAAGAGCAGCCAGACTAGCTGACTGTGTGAGCTCCAGGTTCAGTGAGAGATCCATCTCAAGACATAGGATGAAAGGGAATTGTAGCAAGATATCCTCCCCGCCCCACCACATTTCCAATAAAATAAAATTTGGGAGGAGCTAGTGTGGGAGGAGTGAGGAGTGGACGGAGAGAGGAGGAGGAGAGGAGAGACAAAGGAGGTGGAGGAGAGAAGAGGACTGGGGATGTCCGAGTGTCTCTAGCAGTCTCAGGAGGTTATTCATATCTAGGTTAGTTAATTGGGTTAACAACTCTAATTGTGTGGCATCTTGTTAATTGAGCGTTTCCAAATATATAAATATTGGTATTAAAATTCAGTCTACCGGGTACCAGGGGATGGCGGTTATTATCTGGACTCAGCCAAACATTGTGGACAGCATGGTGGATTGGCTGATCTAGCCATCACGGTGGCATCTCGTGGGTGCCAGGGCTGGAGCTTTAAGCTGGCCAGAGCCACGGTCTGAGCCAAGCAGCGGCTGGAGCACACAGCTACTCTTGGCCTCTGGCCACATCTGGTCGGGAACACGGCAGCTACTTAAAAACAAGCCAGATTGGGGTCCGCCTTTTTAAATATTAGCCTCAACAGGGAATGTGCCCTACCTCCTCCAACCTTCCTCCACCACATGCATACACACATACACATGCACACATACATATGTCACACATACCAAACCCCTACCCTCCACCCCTTCTACCATTTATACATCCAAGACTTTGTGAGTTTTAAAAACCTATCTATCACCATCCATCCACCCATCTATTATCTATCTATCTATCTGTCTGTCTGTCTATCTACCTACCTACCGACCTACCTACCTATCTAGTGTAGATGGGCGTTTCCTGTACTGTGTGCATGCAGTGTCTGTGGAGACCAGAAGAGGACATCAGGTCCCTAGAAGGGAGCTACCGACAGTAGTGAGTCACCATGTGGAGTGCTGGGAATCGAACCCTCGTCCTCTGAAAGAGCAGCAGTGCTCTTAACACTTGAACTATCTCTTCAGGCCTGATCTTGTTTTTTTGTTTTTTAATGTTTATTTTTATTGTATGTGTGAGCAGAAGACACATGTGTGTAGATGCCCACATGTGTGCAGGGCCAGGGTACCAGATCCCTGAAGCTGGCGTTACAGACAGTAGCTGGAGCTGGGAATCAAACCTCTGCAGGAGCAATGTGAGTCCTTAACTAAGCCATCTCTCTGGCCCCACAAAAGCTTTGTAATTTCAATTTCTTTCTCTCCCCTCTCCTTCTATCCCTCCCCCATCCCCGGGGCCTGGGAACTGTGTCTTTGACAGTACAGTCACCAGGGTCGACAGCACCCTTATCTGCATTCTCTGCAGTCGGGTAGAATCCTGATGTTGCTAACCCACAGTGAGCAGGCACAGTTAGCCTAATGGGAGAGAGAATGGTTTGTAGTCTCAGGGAAAACTCCACGTTCTCAGATTCCCTGGAGCAGCCTTCCATTGCCACCTTCCAGATTAAATACCTCCCACCTTGTATCCTTTATCATATATATATATATATATATATATATATATATATATTATATATATATATTTTTTTTTTTTTTTTTTTTTTTTTTTTTTTGGTTTTTCGAGACAGGGTTTCTCTGTGTAGCCCTGGCTGTCCTGGAACTCACTCTGTAGACCAGGCTGGCCTCGAACTCAGAAATCCACCTGCCTCTGCCTCCCAAGTGCTGGGATTAAAGGCCTGCGCCACCACCGCCCGGCTTTGTATCCTTTATCTTAAAGGGACTGAGTCTAATTCTAATTTCAGGCAATAGTATTGAAAATATTTCCCCTTTGTGTTAAAAAACAAAACAACACAAAAGAGGCTTTTTTGCTTGGTTGGTTTTTGGGGTTTTGTTTTTGTTTGGTTTGGTAGTTTTTGTTTTTGTTTGAAACAGGAAACTATGTATCCCAGGGAGACCTGGAACTTCATGTGTAGACCAGGCTGGCCTTGAACTTGCAGAGATCTACCTGCCAGTGCTTCCAAAGTGGTAGCATTACAGGGGTGCACAACCATGCTGACTCAATATTTTTTATTACATCTATTTACTCTGTGTGTGTATGTGTGTGTGTCTGAATATGATGTGTGTGTGGTATGTGTTGGTGTATGGTATGTGTATGTGCATGTGTGTGCATGTGCACATTTGTGCACATGATCTCAGAAGAGGCGTGCATACACACATCTGTTCATACATGCAGAGATCAGGTATGTCTAGGCTGCCTGGCCAGGCAGTCTCAGGCATCCTCCTGTCTCCAGTTTCCCAGCAATGGGGTCACAAGCAGGCACACCACACCCAGCACCCTTTTCACAATGGTTCTAAAGATTGAACCCAGGTCACTTTACGTCTCAGGGTATTCCTGTGCAGTTCAAGCTGGCTGCAGACTCCTCATGCAGCCAAGGATGACTTCGAACTCCTGCCTTCACCTCTCAAGTGCTAGGATTCCTTGCACCACAAGGCCCACAGCAGGTAGACACGGAGCCAATTGTGGGCAGTCACAGACATGGGCTCCTCTGTCACCGGGCTTCTGCTCCTCCCAGTAGGAGGTTAATTTCTCAGAACCTGCTCTGGTGCCCATGTTGTTTATCCTGTTTCTTGGGTCCCTGCTCGGTAGGGTGGATGGAGCCTTGGCCCTCGACAGAATGGACTCTAGCTTGGAAGTAAAGAACACTGTGTTTTGCACTTACTGTGGAAGGTGGCAGAACTGAAGGATGGAACTGAGAGAGAGAGAGAGAGAGAGAGAGAGAGAGAGAGAGAGAGAGAGGTATTGTGTGTGTATGTATGTGATATTGTGTGTGTGAGATCTTGTGTGAGCTTATGTGTGTTCAAGAGATATTGTGTGTGATCTTGTATGTGTATATATGTGATCTTGTATATGTGTGTATGTGATCTTGTGTATATGTGTGTGTATGATACTGTGTATGTGTGTATGTAATCTTGTATGTGTGTGTGATCTTGTATGTGAGAGAGATATTGTGTGTGATCTTGTGTGTAAGCGATATTGTGTGATCTTATGTGTGTGAGAGACACTGTGTGTGATCTTGTGTGTGTATGTGATAGTGCATGTGTGTATGTGATCTTGTGTGTGTGTGTGATACTGTAGTGTGTATGTTTGTGTGTGATGTGATCTTGTGTGTGTGGACACTGTGTGTGATCTTGTGTGTGAATGTGATAGTGCATGTGTGTATGTGATCTTGTGTGTGTGACACTGCATGTGTGTATGTGATCTTGTGTGTGTGTGTGTGATATTGTGTGTGTGAGAGACACTGTGTGTGATCTTGTGTGTGTGTATGTGTGATATTGCATATGTGTGTATGTGATCTTGTGTGTGTGTGATCTTGTATGTGTGCGTGATCTTGTGAGTGTTCTTGACTGATAGCCTCAGGTACTTGTGAAGAGATTGAGGTGTCACATGGGGAGCTCCCCATTATGGGAGGCAATGATTACAGGTGGCAGTGACTCCAAAGTGTCCTACTGGGATTCCTAGCGAGTTCACCACCCACCCTCTGAAGAGGTGAGAGCCCCACCCACACTGCCTAGCATTAAATGAAAAGTTTAGGAGACTGTCAGTCAAACCAAAATAAACCTAATGACCAGGGCTCATGTCACAAGACAAAAAGTACAACAAATTATATTGAATCTGATGCCTGGAGTCCATGTTTGGAAGGAGAGAACCAACTCCCACAAACTGTCCTCTGATCTGACCTCAACACGGGACAGTGGTGTATCATCTTGCCACTTAAGCAAGTTAATTAATAAACACAAGAAGTATTAAAGATGTGTAGAAGCCAGGCAGTGGTGGCGCACAGCTTTAATCCCAGTACTTGGGAGGCAAAGGCGGGCGGATCTTTGAGAGTTCAAGGTCAGACTGGTTGACAGAATGAATTTCAGGACAGCCGTGGCTACACAGAGAAACCCTGTCTCAAAAAAAAAAAAAAAAAATCATTGAAGAAGAAGAGAAGGAGGAGGAGGAGGAGGAGTAAAGCAACTGAGGAAGATACCCAGTGTTGACTCTGATTCCAAATTCACCCAACAACTGTTCAATGTGCAGAGAATGCGACTGTAGGGTGCTCATCCCTAATTGGGACATCTGAATCGAATCACTTCCTCCAGTAGCTCAGGGGTCTATGCAGAAGAGGACAGGAGAGCATAAGAACCAGAGAGAGGGGCCAAAACCAGACACAGCAGGACACACGTGAACTCACAGTGGCGCCACAGCAAGCTCAAACCAGATAAAAATCTCAGCATGGAAAGAGAGAGATGGGCACAGAGCCTCAGCCCTCACAGAGGAGCTGTTAGCGTTTGATAGCTTCTGCAGCTTCTGGAAGAGCCAGAGTCAGTTTTCGTTCATGACGTAACCCCTGGGAAGGCAACCATGCTGCACGCATATTTTCAAGTGTCTGTTCTCCAGATTAATATTCTCAGATTTAATTTCTGTAAGCAGTTTACCCAATATCGTAGTATCTACCATCTGTTTCCAGTTTTGCCGTTCACTAGCCAGAACACACACACACACACACACACACACACACACACACACACACAACAGTGTTGATGCATAGATGTAGGCACATCTTGGAAATCTAGCAATGGTTTTTAAAAAAATCTTTGTGTGTATTTGTGTGTGTGTGTGTGTGTGTGTGTGTTGTGTGTGTGTGTGGACAACTGTGGCACAGTGCACATATGGAAGTCAGAGGACAATCTTGGCTATCCATCCTTGTCTCCCATTATATTTGAGACAGTGTCTTTTCTCTGATGCTCACTGCTGGGTGTGCCAGGTGGGGTGGCCAGAGGTCCTGTTTGTCCCACCTCCCATCTCACCCCCGGAGTGCTGCAATTACAGATGTGTGCTTCATGCCTAGCTTTTCATGGGTCCTGGGGATTTGAACTCAGGACTTCGTGTTTGCACAGCAAGCACTTTACACATTAAACCATCTTGCTAGAGCCAGCAGTGGTTTTATTTTATTTTGGAGACAGAGTCGTAACTATGCAACCCAGGCTGCCTTTAAGCTTACGATTCCTCTGCTTCACCATTCCCAGGACTGGGGTTACATGCACCATCACACCTAGCAATCAGTGACTTTCATTTATTTGTTTTGCTTTCATTATTAATTATTTATAACAGACATTATAACACACACACACACATATATATGTATATGTATACACACACACATATATATATGTGTTTGTGTGTGTGTGTGCGCGCGCGCACGCTTGCACTTGTACCCATGCATTTGTGTGGAAACCAGAGAATATCTTGAGGAAATTGACTCTTTCCACCATGTGGGTTTTGGGGATGGAACTCAGGTCATTAGATTTGGCTGAAAGCAACTTTATCCACTGAGCCATCTTGGTACCCCCACCCAAGCAATGTTTTTTGATTTAGTTTGGTCTCACAATTTAGCCCTGGCTAGCCTTAAACTCACAGAGATCCTCCTGCCTCTGCCTCCTGAGCGTTGTGATTAAAGGTGTGTGCTGCATGACAGGCTCCAAGCAATGGTTTTTAAATGGCTCATAAAGTAAAAAGTCTTTGAGACCCATAACTGAAAACTATTTAGTATTCCTTATTTCAAATGACACCATTAATTTAGCGTGTGGTAATTGTAATGAGTTTTTCAAAAATTAGCCCCTAGTCACGTGTCATTTCACCCAGCCAATCTCTGTTCCCTTGTGTCATCTGCCGTGAGATAAGTTTTCTAGGACTCGGTTTGATGTCTCATCGGAAACCAAGCTATGTATATTGTGCGCCAATATTTTCTTTTGTTATTTTCACACACTTGGCTTGGTGCGTCAATATTTCCTCCTCGGAGCAGATTTTAATCTTTTAAAATTTAGTGCAGTGGTGTACATATGTTCACACTGTTGTACAAACCAACAATATTTGGAAGATTCCGTCATGCGAAGGGGCGATTCCAGGCCCATTAGGCAAATTCCGATTCTTTCACTCTCGCTCCCCTGAGGCCCTGGTGCTTTGGCCACAGGCTGGATAATTTATATGGCATAGAGGTTGCTTTAGCTGGTGATTCTGGAGCCCAGGGAATCTAAGAACAGGCCTTGGTGGGATCCTTCTCAATGTGTCTTAAAATAGTGAATGAAGCACATGGCGAGACAGGTAGCATCTCTCTCTCTCTCCCTTTATTTTTATTTGTATGTGTTATGCATGTATACATGCTTGCATGTATGAGGATGCAAGTACACACGTGTGCAGACATGCAGAGGCCAGAGGCAGACACTGTCTCATCATTGCTCTCCCTCTTATTATTAGTGTGCACATGTGTGAAGCGTGTGGGCGCATCCACGCCACTGCGCATGTGTGGAAGTCAGGCGCGGTATCCATGCCACTGCGCATGTGTGGGTCAATTGCAGCATCTGCTGTCTCCTGCCTCTGTGTGGAGTCTGGGATCGAACCCAGCTCACCAGTCTTGTCTGGAAACTGTGTTTACTGGCTGAATCACCTCACTGTTCCTCATCTTACAACTTTGAGACGGGATGTCTCATTATTCCTTCCTCCTGGATTCTTCTGTCTCCATGTCCCCTAGGCTGTATTACAGGATCGACAACCACATCCCACGACGGTGTCCGGCTACCATTGTCTAGCTTTTTATGAAGGTGTTTGGGGGTTGATCTTTGGTCTTCATGCTTGCTGAGCAATCCCTTAACCTGCTGAGACCGCCCCCCTCTACACACACACTAAATGTGTGTGTACATGTATATTTTATATCTATGTTTGTACGTCTATGTGTCTATATGTCTATACATATATATGTATATAATACAAGTATTTGCCTGAAAGAATGTATGTGCACCACATGTGTATATGTGGTGCCTCAGGGGCCAGAAGACAGCTTTGGGTCCCTGGAACCAGAGTTACAGAGGGTTGTGAGCCAACATTTGGGTGCTGGGAACAGAACCTGGGTTTTCTGCAAGAGCAGTAAGTGCTGTAAACCACGGAGTCATTTCTCTAGCCCCTGGTTGGTTTTTGTTTGTTTGTTGTTGTTGTTTTAGTGAGCTCTTGTATAGCCCAGGCTAGCCTCAAATCTGCTAAATAGTCAAGGTTGACCTTGAACTTCTGAACTTCTGATATTCCTGCCTCCGCATCGGGAGTGCTGCGATCAAAGATGAATTAGACACCACAACTGCCTTATGCAGTGTTGAGGGTCGAACCCAGGGTGTGATGCATACTAGGCCAGCACTCTACCAACTAAGCTACATTCCCCAGCCCATTTTTCTTTAGAAAATCATTGATACCATCACAGGGGCCCATCCTGGTGACCTCATCTCAACCTCATTACTCTCAAAGGCTCCACTGTCACTATATTCAATAGGAACCTGGAGATGAAGCTTCTGACACCTATCTGGGAGAAGACAGGAAATTGGAAGTACTTGTCACAAAACCGGAAGTACCTGTCGGGTGGTATCCCACTTTATTCCTGTGGCCAGGATTCCACTGCAAGCCTCACACAAGGCAGAATTGTGGATTCCTTCTCCTTTTCTAACCGGCTCTTTTCACTTAGCCAAGTATTCTCAAGTTCCAACATCTGTAAGCTATTCTTGTTTTTCTTTTTGAATTTTTGTTATTGTTGTTTGGTTTGGTTTGGTTTTCCTTTTTTTTTTTCGAGACAAGGTTTCTCTGTATAGCCCTGGCTGTCCTGAAACTCACTCTGTAGACCAGGTTGGCCTCGAACTCAGAAATCTGCCTGCCTCTGCTTCCCACATGCTGGGATTAAAGGCGTGTGCCACCACTGCCTAGCTTGTTTTGTTTTTTGAAACAGGGTTTCTCTATGTTTCCCTGGCTGTCCTGGAATTCTCTCAGTGTGTAGCTTTCACTGTCCTGAGACTCACATACTTGGTTTTTTGGTACAAGATCTCAGAACTGATGACCCTCTTGCCTCCCGAAGATTGCTGGGATTACCACCATGCCTGGCTTTCTTCTTTTTCAAGACTGAATAATATTCCATTGTATGGCATAACCACATTTTCTTTGCCCAGCCATCCATCAATGGACACGTGAGCTGATTCCATATGCCGGCTCTAGTGAGGACAGCTGTCATGGATGAACATGGGTGCACAGACGTCTACTAGGGACCCCCTCCAAATTCTCTTGGATAGACAACAAAATGTCTTTGTGGTGTTGTACACTATGACAAGTGCAAACTTTCCCTCCTCCTCTTCAGACAGTATGGGGTCAGTGGCATTTGTCTGCCACAGGCTGGATGTGTGTCTGCCCCAGTGAGTTTTGCTTAAGGGGTGTTGCTGGTGAAGTGATAAAAATCTCAAGAGGCAGGGCGGATGGAAATAGCTTATGTCGAGGGGATTCCACCCTGATGAATGGTCTCACACTGGCACTCAGAGTGAGTCAGGTCCTGTATCACTGGTTTACTTCTCACGAGAGTATGACAGTGTGACAGCAAGGTTACCCCACATGCGTCTGCTTCTCCATCATACTGTGACATAGATGTGATTGCTGGGGGTGGGGGGGTGGGGCAGGACTCTGGTGCTATCCTGGATCTTCCATCTACCAGCATTTTTGGACAAATAAACCTTTCATCTATGTAAGGTGCTCAGGCTCAAATATTTGATTATAGCAATACATGAAGATACCATCTATGTTGCTGCAGGGCAGGCACATCTGGGAAGTAGACTATGAGGTAGTTGATGAATGGGCAAGACCCTGGGGCCAACACCTTCAGGAGGGAAGAGAACAAACCGGATTAAGTAAGGGTAAAGTCAAAGTGTGATTTAGTTTTAACACAAGGGTCAGTGTACCCCAGGGGAGCCTCTTGTGAGACTTGTAGACCTTCATTTGATGGAGCTACATCCAAGAGCTCTGACATCAGCAACTAAGAGTCTTTCTTTCTGAAAAGTGTGCATGCGTGTGTGTGTGTGTGTGTGTGTGTGTGTGTGTGTGCCCCGTATGTATGTGCATGCACAGAACCCAGGCGTTACCTGCTGGCATCTTTCCTTCTCAGGACCACACACCTTGTTTTGTTTGATTGCTGAGACAGGATTTCACTATGTGGACCGGGCGGCCTAGAACTCACTCTGCCACCACACCCGGCTCATGCTGCTTGATTTCTAATGCACACTCTCTCAGGCTGCTGAGATGGCTCAACAGATAAAACCTGTCACCCAAGCCTGAGGACCTGACTCTCTTCCCCAGACAGGACATGAGAGAAGGAGAGAACTAGGTCCCTCCTGCATGTCCACACAAAAATAAATGTAAAAGAATAAAATTTAAAAAATAAAAAAAGAACAAAATAAAATGAACGTAAAAACAAAACAATCCAAAAGACAGACTCTTTCCCTGAATCTGGAGCCCGTGGTTGGGGCCGATGGGCTATTGAGACCTGAGAGTGAGCCTGTCCCTCCCCTGGGAAGGGATTAAAAATGTTCATCACCATCCCTTTAACACAGTGCCAGGTCCAGAGTCGGGGCCCTGTCCTCAAGGGCTAGCCATCTGACTTTTGCTATCTCCCCAGTCCTCAGACTTTTTTCTTTTTGTTCTTTCTTTTCCTTTTTTTTTTTTTTTTTTTTTTTTTTTTTTCTGTTTCTCTGTGTAGCCCTGGCTCTCCTGGAACTCACTCTGTAGACCAGGCTGGCCTCGAACTCAGAGATTCGCCTGCCTCTGCCTCCCAAGTGCTGGGATTAAAGGCCTGCGCCACCACCGCCCAGCACTTTTTTTTTTTTTTTTTTAGAAAGAGTTTCATCTGTAGTCCAGGCTGGCCCGAAATTTGCCCAGGCTGGCTTCTGTCTCATGATCACCTAAGCCCCAGACTTCCAGATGCTGGGATGACAGACTTGTACCACTTAGATCACCCAGGACAATCTTGGTGTCAAATCGCAGAGCCCACCCCATCCTCTACTCATTCTTTATCTCTTGGCTTTTTAAAACATGGAGCTGGAGAGATGGTTCAGTGGCTAACAGCACTGGTTATTTTTCCAGAATACGTTTCCCAGCATCTACATGACAGCTCACAACCACAGGTCTTTACAGTTTCAAGGAATCGGACTCCCTCTTCTGGCCTCCGTGGGTACTGATGGACACGGTCCACGGACAAAACACACATAAAATAAAACAACAACAACAATCCAAGTGTGGTGGTGTATGTTTTTAATCTTAGCACTTGGGAAGCAATAGCAGGTAGTTCTCAGTGAGTTTAAGGCCAGCCTTGGTCTACATAGTGAGTAGTAGGCCAGCCATGGCTACACTGAATAAATAAATAAATATTCCAAGTGTAACCTGAGCTCATACCCCCTGACCTACAGAACACCATGAGGTCCACTAAAGCTGTCAGCATTGGCTGCAGGGCTGGAGAATGTCTCCGTTCACATCTCTGGCTCCGGTGACGGCTCGATCTTAGGAGTCCCCCAAAGGTCATGTGCTAAAGGCTCAGGGACAACAGTTGAGGTATTATTGGGAGGTGGCAGAGAGATGGCTCAATGGGTAGAGGCACTTCCCTTCATGAACACACAACACACACCACACCCCAGACAAAAACGAGACCACTCTGGAGACTCTTTCTCCTGCCATTGCAACAACTTCCCATTTTCTCATCTTGATAACTTTTCTTCTTTTCTATGGATGGTGTTGAGGAGGTGGGTTTTGGAACAGGATCTCATATAGCCCAGGCTAACCCCAGTCTCCCCATATAGCTGAGGCTAGTCTTGAACTCCTGACCCCTACCGTCTCTACCTCCAGAGTGTTGAGATCACTGCTCTGCTCCACACCTGAATTTGCAACATCTTGTCACGAGTGAAGTACAGTTGGTATTTTATCTTGGAGTTTTAACAACTTAAATATCCAGGTAACGGGTCACAGGGTTATAGTAATAGTTTATTTTATGCTGAGGAAACATCCACAGTCATCACAACAGCTGACTGGCCGATACACTGTACCCTGCACTTTCCACCCACTTGCATGTTTTGTCATTCTTAATGGTAATTGCATGTTCATTAACATGTGGTGATTCGTGCCAAGCAAAAGGACTCGTGGATTTAAATTTCCGGTCTGGTGCAGGGGACAATTACCTAACGTGCCGGCTGTAGTGGTGCCATGTCTACAACCCCAGTTCTCGGAAGGATCAGGAGTTTCCTGCGCTACATGAAACCCAGTCTAATGAAGAAGCCAGTGGGGCTGGGGACATAGCTCAGGGCTGAGAGCACCAGCTGTTCTTCCAGAGGACCCAGTTCTGTCCTCAGCTCTCCCATGGAGGCTCACAACTGTCTGTAACTCCAATCCAATGGATCTGAGCCCTCTTCTGGCTTCTGTGGGTACCAGGCATACACGTGCATACACACACGTGCAGGCAGAACACACATAAAAATAAATTAATAGCTAGTTTTAAAAACCAGTATAAAATACCAAAAGCTGGAGAGGTGCTGCCGTGGTTACAGCACGAGCCACTCTTCTAGAGGACCTGAGTTCGGTTCCCAGTCCCACATCACAACAGCCTGTAACTCCAGCCTCAGCGGAACCTAAACCTTCTTCTGGCATCTTTGGAAACTACATGTGACAGACACAGACACAAACCCATAAGTAAACGGAAGAAACACAGGAGATGGGCATGGCTGTGTGCACGCCTTTAATCCCAACACTGGGGAGGCAGAAGCAGGAGAGTCTTTGTGAGTTCAAGGCCAGCCTAGTCTACAGAGCTAGTTCTAGGACAGCTAGGGATACATAGAGGGAAACCCTGTCTCAAAAAGAATCTTAAAACAAGAAATATCAAATATAGTTCATTTTAGACACCACTAGGGATTTGAGGAAGGATCCCCTGGGTCTGGTGAGAAAGCATTTCCTCGTGACGAAGACAGGGTGTTTTTGGACAACATAGGAAAGAGTCCTATAGTTGCCAAAAACTGACTCGTTTTGAAGTGGAAATAGAAAGCCAGGTTCCCCTGTGTTGGACACAAGGTACTTTATCGCCACCTGCTGGCCACAATAAATTATGAACCACATTTCCAGATTAGGGAGATTAGTGAAGGAGTAAACACACACACACACACACAGAGAGAGAGAGAGAGAGAGAGAGAGAGAGAGAGAGAGAGAGAGAGAGAGAGAGATGCGCACATGCACACACCATTTTATTTATTTATTTATTTATTCATTCATTCATTCATTCATTCATTTATTAACGACAGCATCCCATGTAGCTCAAACTGGTCTTGAAAACACTAGGTAGCCAAGAATGGCTTTGCACTCGTAATTCTACCCTGGAGTACAGGCGTGCACCACCACACACAGTTTCTGGGGTGCTGGGGTCCAAACCCAGGGCTTTGTACTAGGCAGGCACTCTCCCAGCTAGTGGATGTGATGGATGTGCAGTATGCTAATTAGAGGAGAGTTCAGGACCGTGTGAAAGGGTGACTGGGAGTAGAGAGGTGTCAGAAGATTCTAACATAGGAGCCAGGGAGACCTAGGCTCTGTTCTAGAGTCACTCTCTCCCTCCCACTCTCTGTATTCATCCAGTCCTTTCACTATATAGACAAGGACAGATGCCACCGCTTTCTCAGGTCCCTACCATCTCGCTTCCTAGGCAGAGAGCCAAAGTGAACTCCAGGGACAGGCCAGGACCCAAACGACTGCAGTGTGACTCCCTAGGGAGTCTGTTTGTGTTCGTGTCCGATGGAGAAGGCCCAAGAGAACCAAGAACACCACTCAGGAGCTTATTGAAATTACGGGAGCGTGGCTGAGGGTTCACTCCAGTAGCGAGAGTGATGACTGGCAAGAGACGCATCCCTGGAGTCTCCTCTCAAGTCAACCTCTTACCTGCTGCCTTCTCTAGCTGCCAGTGTGGGTGGGGCAGGGGGAGAGGGTTGCTGGGCTCCTGGGCATACAGTGTGCCTCCCATCTACTGACAAGGGAATTGTGTCTTGTGAGGGTCCCTGCAGGTCATCACAGCTTCTCTGCTTCCCAGACATTGACAGCCACATCATGTCCTGAAGGCAGAGTTCCAAATGGTGTCATGCACTGTCGTTGCCATTTGGGTCCGAGTGTGAGAGCCCGCTGCTGGGTTGTGATGTGGGTGGGACTGTAAGCAGAACAAACTTCCTTCCCCTGTAGGGTGTGTAAAGCCTTTGTGTCGGCCTTTGAGTGAAATGTTTCAGCAAAGCCTTTGCTATGTTTGGGTTAATGAGTAGAGGCTGAGACATTGTTTTGAGACTGAACCTTGAAGAGATGTCTCCTTGGAAAGTCTGCACTTGGTACCACATGAGAGCTTGCAGCTGCACAAACCTTGGTCCTAGGACACTCCTGCCAAACTTGGAGTTCTTACTTTTGATTATGGCTAGCCATGGTGAAAAGGGACAGAGATTTGTGGGGGCTGTCTGCTCTCAAGAGCAGCAATGGCGAGCTAACTTTGGTAGCTGAGACCTTTCCCAGCTCCAGCTAACCTTGTATGCTGTTTGAGTAAAGTAACTGGAGTGAACTAGCTGGGCGTCAGTCTTCTCCAAGGAGGCTGCTCCTTTAGGAAATGAAGGCTTAGCATCTTGGTGAACTTCTCTCTCCTCTCCTTTCCTCTCCTCACCCCTCCCTCCTTCCCTTCCTTCCATCCTTTCTTCCTTCCCTTGAATGACTTGGAACTCAACGGTGCAGATCAGGTTGTCCTCAAACTCACTTGGGTTCTCCTGCCCCTACCTCCCGAGTGCTGGGATCACTGACCATTGTAGCATCTTTTGTAAGACAAAGACATCTTTATGCTTTCCCAGGAAAGCCCTAGGAAAACCAAAGCGTGCTTTCTGTCTCTCTTTTCATATATATTTGTATATAATGTATAAAATATATAATAAATATATGATACATAATATATGTAACCTGTAATACATAATATATAATATGTAATCTATAATACATAATGTGTAATATTATATACAACACATATATAATATGTATTATAATCAGCTTCATTTCACTGAATTTGGGGAGGAAAGAGCCTTCAGGGATTATGACGGGCCTGCCCTAACAGAGGTTGCTTTGATGACCTAATAAATCAGAATGGCAGCAAGGTGAAACCATCCAGGGAGCCCAGGCCCTTTCACTGAGCGCCTGAGGTCATCCCCAGCGCACCGGGCACCATGGGCGTTTCACATTCGTCCAAGGAGGAGTGGGAGCGCGAGAGCAGGACCGACTTATGGTGGGCGCACATCCAGGAGGTGTTCGCGAACAAGTGCGACTTCAGCTGGGACCAGATCAAGCAGCTGCATCAGAGGTTCCGGCTGCTGAGCGGAGACCAGCCCACCCTCCAGCCACAGAGCTTCGACAACGTCCTGGACTTGGAGGTCAACCCGATCCGCTCCAGGATCGTCGGCGCCTTCTTCGACAACCGGAACCTGGGCAAAGGGACCAGCGGGCTGGCGGAGGAGATCACCTTCCAGGACTTCCTAACCATCATCTCCTACTTCCGGCCGCTGCATCCCCGACTCAACAAGGAGAAGGCGGAGCAGTACCGCAAAGAGAAGATGCGGTTCCTCTTCAACATGTACGACCAGGACGGCGACGGGATCATCACCTTGCAGGAGTACCGCCGGGTGGTGGAGGACCTGCTGTCGGCGAATCCGCAAGTGGATAGAGCCACTGTGCGCTCCGTCGCCAACGCCATCGCGCAGGGAGCCTTGAAGGAGGCGTCCAGGGTGTCGGACCAGCCGCTGAAGGAGGACCAGCTGTACGAGGGCATCACCTTCGAGGACTTCATCAAGACCTGGCAGAGCCTCGAACTGGAGGTCAAGATGCAAGTCAGCTTCCTGAACCTAGAAGCCACGGTCTTATGCCAGTGACCTGCCGGCTGCCGTACCCCCACTGGAGAAGCTGCCCCTTGAATCCGACAGACTCCTGCAGCAGCCACGGGGTACGTGAGACTTGATGGCTTTTATCTCTGAGAATAAAGATGATCAAAAGAGAAGAGCCGGATGTGGCTGTGCTTGCCTTGGATCCCAGCACTCAGGAGGCAGAGGCAGGCAGATCTCTGTGAGTTTGAGGCCAGCCTGGTCTACTGAGTGAGTTCCTGGCAGGCCAGAGCTCACATAGTGAGACTCTGTGTCAAAAAATAAAATGAATAAAATGTAAAAGTACAAATGGCCAGTAAACACGAAAAAAAAAAAAAAAACATCTTAAGCACCTTTAGCCATCAGGGGTTCTATCTCATGCTAGGCACAATGGCTATCAATAAAACAAATGCTGGATAGGACGCAGGGGCTCGAGGGAAGGAAATATGTACACACGATGACGGGTAGGTTTCTCGAAAGTCTAACACTAGAACCATCATATGGCCCAGCTGTACCACTTCTTTGTATACACCCAGAGTACCATGTAGATGCTAAACATCTGCACAGAGTGCAGCTTTACCCAGTATCGCCACCTTACAGAACAAGCCCAAGCGTCCCTCTGCAGACCAATGGATGAATAAAATGTGGTATACATGGGGTCAATTTTATCCATCTGACTGAAGAAGCTCATGATCAAGCGGAACAAGCCAGCCAGCCAGACACTACTCATTTGTGGATCCAAGATGTTTCTACAGATACATGACGTCCTAGGACGGGAAAGTGCAAGTGAGACTGGGGGAGGAACAGGAAGGAAGGGGTGGCGTCACTGTGGTCAAAGTACAGGTCGCACGTGTGGGTGCACGTGTTTGAAACTGCCTCTCGACTCATCATTGTGTGCAGTGGACAGACCCCAGTAAAGAGAGTACCAGGGCGAGCTGTGAGCGCGCGGTTAGGCATAACATTCTCTCGCTTGGCGAAAGAGCAGATTTAAGTAATTAAGACTCTAGCTCTTGCTGGGCAGTGGTGGCGACACCCTTTAATCCCAGCACTTGGGAGGCAGAGGCAGTCGGATTTCTGAGTTCGAGGCCAGCCTGGTCTACAGAGTGAGTTCCAGGACAACCAGGGCTACACAGAGAAACCCTGTCTCGAAACACCAAAAAAAAAAAAAGTCTAGCTCTTTACAAGTAAAAGTTTGTCAAACCTAGCTGTATCAGCTTCTCTCCTTGTTGCTTGGACAAAATACATAACAGAGGCACCTTTAGGGAGGAAAAGGTAAACCTGGCCGTGACTTTAACTCAGGGTTAAGCTATTTTTCCTTAGTGGTGTCACCGTGGCCATGCATTGGAGTGTCACGTCGTAGCCTAAGATGACCTTGATAGCTGAGGGTCACCTTGTGTTCCCATTCCCACTTCCCAAGAGCTAGAGATACAGGTGTGTGCCAACACATCAGCTGTGGATGAGAGAGAATCCACAAGGCCCGACCCAGGTGAAGAGCTACCAGCGATCACTGGCTGTTGAGAACAGGAGAATCAATTTTCTCCAGGGATGAGCTCCCTTCTCTCCCCGCCCCCACGGGTTACCCAATTCCAAGCGGTCAGCCTCAGACTTAGATACACATATATGATCAACACTGGTGGACTCGGTTGTACTTATATACACATATACAACAATAATAAGAAACATCTTGATTGAGAGTTGAGGTGTGGAGGATGGAGAAAGAAGACATCTTGGATTTGAGAGTTGAGTGTGGAGGATGGGAGAAAGAAGACATCTTGGATTTGAGAGTTGAGGTGTGAGGATGGGAGGAACTGGACCAGTCTTGCTCAGACAGCAAAGCTGTTGAGATGTCATGGATGCAGCTTCCCTGTCATGTCTAAATGACACTATCTTGAAGCAGGTGTCCTTGTCTTCTGGTTCTTACAATCTTTCTGCCCTCTTTTCTGCCACGTTCCCTGAGCTTAGCTATAGGGGTTGTGTCGTAGATGTGTCACTTGAGATGGACCGTTGTGATCCTGTGTAGCCTGCATTTTGACCAGTGGTGGATCGCTGTGGCGGTCTATCTGCTGCAGCTTCTCCGGTGAGGGGCAAGAGCCTACACTTAGCAGGCCAGGCTCGTGTGCAGGAGCCAGCTTTGGTTTGTTTTTGAAACAGGGTCTCTTTATGTAGCATTAGTTTGCCTGTAACTCGACATGTAGAGCAGGCTGGCCTCAAACTCAACAGAGATCTACCTGCCCTGCCTCTCAAGTATTGGAGTTAAAGGTATGTACCACACCTGGCCAGGCTCTTTTTAGGGTCCTTGAAAGAGCTACAGCACTTGGTACAAGGGAGATCTACTTCTTCTGTTACTTAAAAAAACCATCATTGTATCCTATTTTGTATTTATTAGTTAAAAATTTGCAATTACGAGAATTGAACCTAGGCTTCCTGTATACTGGGCAAGTTCCCTGCCACATCCCCAACCCCTTTCAAATTAATGTGAGCACTTGCTGGTCTCTGCAGACCTGTTGTGAGCATGTCTTTAAAAGTCTCCTGCAATAATTTTCTCTTGTCATTGTAGTTGAGAAAACATTAAAAATTTAAAGTCTGCCAAATACCCCCTGGAGTTCTAAATTATCCCAAATAAAAGGCTGCTGCTTTGATGAATATGTATGAGTGAAGAAAATAATAAATTTGCATACAAGAGCTTGCATTCGTTCCCTCAGGGGCAGTTGTTTCCTTCCTTTCCTGCTTGCAGATGTGTTGTTGTTTATTTATTTAGATTTTGGGGACAAAGTCTCAAGTATCCTAGGCTGGCCTCGAACTCACTGTGTAGCCTAGGATAATCTTCTGCCGCCTGGCTCAACCCCCTGAGTTCTGGGAGCACAGGCATGCACTCACAGGCTTGATGCCTGTGCTCAGAACCAAACTCACAGCTTTCTGCATGCAGGGCAAGGACTTTACTGGCTCAGCCTCATCCCGAGTCTCCAGATCTTTGCTTCAGATCAGAGGACACACAGATAGGATTGCTTCCCTTAGTGGGACGGATGCTTATCTACAAAGTAACGAGAGCTGGAAAACATTGTTTCACTGACACTGTGAAGAGTCCTCTGGGCAGTACCAGAATCGCCAGGTTATGACCTTGCCTCCGACTGACTTGTAGATAAAAAGCCGAGACATCTCATTGTATGGAGAAACACATTGGTTTCCTAGGAAAAAGCCACTTTGGGCTCTGTGAAATCAGTCAACTAGAAAGTGGAGACTGTTTCTACCAACAACCAAGCAGACAATAGGTTAGATATTCAAACATTAAACTGAAGTTAAATTTAACATGTCCAGGAGGCTCTTGGCTAGAAGCAACTGGGGCTTCGTGGGGAAAGGGCTGCATACAAGGATGAGGACTAAGTTTGGATTCCCAGAGCCCATATAAAGCTATATATGGTACTGCATACTTAGAATCACAGTGTTTGTTCCCTGGATCACAGTGCTCCCCCGGAATCACAGTGCTCCCGGATCATAGTGCTTCTGATACTGGCTGGGAGGCAGAGACAGAAGAATCCCTTGATGCTCCAGGGCCTGTTAGCTTGGCTTAGCAGAGGCCAACAGCAAAGAGACACTGAGCCAACATGATAGAAGGCAAGGACACTCGATACTGGCCTCTGACCTCCACATGGATGCTGTGGTATTCATAGACTTGAAGATGCGCCTGCGCGCACGCGCAACACACACCACACACACACACACACACATACATGCACACACACGGTGCTGTGACATTATGTGCCTGTTCTCACAGACATGAAGGTGCACATACACACACACCACACGACACCACACACATACAAAGACTGAAAAAAAGAAGACAAATTACATGTTGGAAAAAAAACTTAGAAAACCTAGGTCAGAGACCCAGGGATCAGCCACAGTAGATGACGGACAGGCTACTTTTGCTAACAATACTGACTTTTTGGGTGGGCCCACAGATAACCAGCGGGTAACAAAACCCAGACAGAACTAGACGTGTGTCTCTTGAGTCAGAATCTTGCTCAGCTTTGTGTGTTGACATGCTAATCACCCATGGAGTGCTCTGTGTGTCGTCATGCTAACCACCCATGGAGTGTTTCATAGAACACTGATAACTCCCCTTTCAAGGCCAAAGACACTGAGATAGTGTGATTTCTTTTTGACATTTTCCAGGGACATTGTCATTGACAGATTACTGTCTGCCTGCTTTTATAGTCTCCTGTTTGAGAGCTCTGAGTGTCCAGGTGTTTCCGGTCACCTTCTTAAACCTACCGGGAACATGGAGTCTTCTGGGCAGCTCTCCCTTGATGAGGTTGCCGCTGGAAACCAGTCATCTTGTGGGAACCAAACCACTGCAAACAACAAGAATTCCCCAGAGCCTTGCAGAACCAGAACAGAAATAACGACCAGTCAAGCCACAGTTCGACCCAGAGCACTTAATCATGTGAACCTCTTGGCCCTTGTTCCAATCCCTCCCCCCGCCCCCCACATAGTATGTAGCCCTGGGTAGCCTGCAACTAAGTAGACCAGGCTAGCCTTGATCTAACAGGGATCCACCTGCCTCTGTCTCCGACCTGCTGGGATTAAAGGCATGCAGCACCACACCTGGCCTGTTCCGGTCTTTTTAAAGATTATGTCCATTTCCCTGATGGCTGCACTACGGACATGCGGTCCTCCTTTGCATTCCCAAGATAGCTGTCTTGAGTAAGTTTGTTTTCTGCTTCTCACCATTTTTGTGTTTGATTCTGGAAGTGTGTGGCCAGACAGGCTTTCTGTGGTTTAGAGCTCTCGTGTAACTGCTTCCTCTTAATTGAGGTTTTCTCTTGTGGAGGGAGCCAGGGGGCTCAGAAGACAGAGGAAACTTGAAAGATGCACAAAGCTCAGAAAGCACAAGGCTTTCTCGGAGACGTGATGGAGGCACAGAGGGATGCTATTTCTGTGTCCTTGCTAGGGGCACACTGTCAAGGTCAGTCTGGAGTTGAGGCCGGGGCCTCGGGGTGAAGGTTCATGAGCCCCTGGCTTTTTCCCTTGAACAGACTGGAGTTATCAATCGCAAGGCTGTGTGCACAGTCTGCCGCACACTTGATAAATCCGGTATGAAACTCCAGATCAGAACATTAAGATCACAGAATCGACATGGGTGTGATGATTCGCACCTTAGTCCCAGCTCTTGGAAATTAGAGGCAAGAGGATCAGAAGTTCAAACAGAAACACATCCTTGGCTACATCTTTTTTTCAGAGTATTGGTAGTAGGACTACCAGACTCTGAAGAAAAAAAAAAAACAAAGCCACCAACATTGAAGGTTTTCCCCCAACCCTCCTTATTGAAAGGACTTACTCTGTAGCCAAGGCTGGTCTGGAACTCCTGTGTAGATCAGACTAGCCTCAAATTCACAGTCCTCCACCTCTGCCTCCCTCAAATGTTGGACTCTCTCTCTCTCTCTCTCTCTCTCTCTCTCTCTCTCTCTCTCTCTCCTCTCTCTTCCTCTCTCCCCTCAGTTTTTTACCTAAAGAGAATTAAGAGAGAGTTTATTCTGAAATTAAATATGAGTGACCACAGCTCAGGAATATGTGTTCAGTTTATGCTAGACACCAGGATCCAGAATAACAAGTTTCATCAAGTTATTAGAGTAACAGAATAATGAAAACCATAAATTGGGACACTTCAAATGGCAGAAACATGAGGGGTGGGGATGGGAGGTGTCAGTAAGCCAGGGGAATTTCTGCTGCAGGCCTCGGATGCTATGAAATGACATTAGATTGTCAACCTTTAGGTTGGTGGAAGCTACCGGTCTGTTTGTATGTTCCTAAGGCATTCACCAAACAGTTCCAAAGAAGTCAAGTCCCACACAGATTTAAGCAACAAGTAGCTACTTAGGAGGCTAAGATTGGCCATGATAATTGGGCTCTGGGCATTCCAATTCCTCTTGCAAACATCCCACTTCCCAAAATCATTGAAGGTGTAATCACTGAAGGTTTAATTAGCTGTAGTGTTTAACTTAGGAGTGGCTTTTTATTTATTTATTTTTTTTGTAGGAAACTCGGCTCGCACAGTCACATACCCGGAGTGCAGATCTGGGTTTGTAGAACAGGGCAGAGCCTCGATGTCAGCAATGAGGTTTGGTAAGTCTCCCAATCAAGTTACCAACTTCACTGGGACAGATTTCAGCTGTCACTCTGTCTTCTGTCTGTTTTCACCATTACGACTAGGTATTTTTTCCTTGTGAAGGAAATGATTTTTTTTTTCTCCCTTTTACAGATTTGGAGTCAAGATAGGAGACGAAAGGTGTATCTTCAGAAAGGAACTAAATCCCAAGGGGGGGGTTGGGGAGGGGGAGAAAATAAAGCCCTTGGCCGTGAGACCTCACTTTCAGAAATAACAGGAAGAGCGAAGGTAGATCCAGAAGAGTACAGAATGAACACATTTCCCTCACAGGAAAGAATCCTTAGTGGGGAGAAGTCCTCTGTGAATAAGGAGTGTGAGAGGCTGTGGCTCGGACACAAAACGTGTACCAAAAAATGGGAACTCCTGGGTAAAACACGCTCTGTAAGTGAGGACCGTGGGAAGAACGAAGCTCTTTAAGAGCTCCTACGCCTTACTGCTTGTCAGCGATTTCGTACTGGCCAGGAAGCCTCAGGATGGCGGAGTGTGGAGACGCCTTTGGTTGAATATGTCATCTGATTAGCAGAAACTTCATATTGATTTGAAAACACCTTAGGAACGTGAGGAACATGGGGAGGTCCATGGTGGGGCCTCAGCCTTGCTGAATAAACAGAAAGAGTTCATCCAGGTGAGCGCCTTATCTGTCTAAAGAATGTGGGAGAGGCTCCGTTCCAGCAGCCGACTTCCACAGCTTTGGGAATCCCACACCGGCCGAGAGATCTTATGATTGTCAGACTGTGGGGAATGGTTTTCTGTTGGAGTCATCAACTCACTTGACATCCTGCAGTTCACAGCGGCAAGAAAACCTAGAAATGGATTTAAGGAATGAGGGAAGGTCTTAATTGTGGTGAAGTTTGTGAGATATGGCAAGAACTCAGACTGGCAACACGCATCATGAATGTAAGAAATGGTTGAGACTCGTTAGACCACAGGAAGTCCACACTAGTGAGAAACTAGAATGCCAAGACTGGGTGGGGTCTTGGTGGTGACTTTGCCTTATGTTGTAAGAGCCAATGCACTGGGGCCATCCTACACTGAAGGTGGAGTGGCGACCTCAGGCAGCCCATCTGGCAGTTTTTATACAGTTTAAGGGGTCGACTAGAGAAACAATGACTAGGCACAATATGATTGGTGGAACAGTGGGACTTTTAAACTGTTGGTCTTTGGGGAATGAAGTGGCAAGGACCTCCCTTGTCTGTAAGTGGCAAGGCTTGGTCCCCTCCTGCGGAAGGAATGTGTCTACGTACTCTGGGCCTTTCCCCACCCGCGGGTGGGTTCCCTCCCCTGTGGTCTGAGGAATGTTAATCAGCCTCTCCCTTCCTCCTCTGAAGGTTAGTCCAGCTAGTGTCCTCTGACTAAGGAATGTTAATTAGCCTCTCCCATGGGAGGGGGGGACAAGTGTTCCAAAATTCCTCTTCATTCCCCCTTTTCTCTTTGTGCATGCTTCAATCTTGCAGCTTATATCTCTGGTCCTCTGTACCTAGCTCTTGATATCTCTGTTACAGGCCCATCAACTGTACTGTACCATAGCATTTTAATAAAAACAACTAAGCGGATTTAAAATTCAAGAGCCCAAAGTCAGAGGCGGAAACAAAATTATCAGTGGTTTAATAATGTAGAAGTCAAGGTATTAAACTAAAGGGAGTTAGAAGTTAAACCAAGACTCAGACTATCTTTGGCTTGCTTTCTCTCTCTCTCTTGGCTAGTCTCCCCACCCTACACTCCCCGTACCTTTGCCATTGAATCTTTAACTATCTTCCTCCCACCCTGGATGGTCTCCAGTATGTACTTCTCAATTTTCTACACCTTTAGGTAACACAGAAAAAGTAGCTGTCCCTTTACACCCATACACTGATGGCCTGCTGTCGGCTTCTCTCATCTCGGGAGCGCACATGTATAAGGTTTCTCGAAGGACACTTCTCAACTTTGGGTGTACACGCCCTAAGCCCCACCTCTAAGGCTGCTTCTGAGACATGGTTTAGATTCAAAAGTCCCTCGTCCCGACCTTTGGGTAATCTCCACCCCTGTGTCTGTAGGGTTGGGGATATCCCAGCGGTCAAGGCCTGCTGCTAACTTACAGAGATCACAGACAAGGTCTGGCTGCCAGGCACAAGGCGGGTCTTCTACTGTAGTGGAGCAAGCCACATCTGCAGTGGCTGAGAGTACTTGCCAAGTCACTTTGGTAACGTTGTGTGGGGTCCTGAGGCTCAGCACGGGAGGGAAGATCCTTGCAGAACACCAGGTGACCTTGAGCTTGAGGGGGTTGCTCAGGTGTCTGACTGCTCTCTAGTTGGCATCAGGTACAGGTGCTGGTCTAAGTTATGTGGAGTCAGGCAGTTACTCTTAACTACTTCAACAGAGGTCAGGATGGTCAACAGCACCAGGAACAGCCTCTTTGACTTTGTTTACTCGTGTGGAACCTCTGGGGTACCCGTGTTATACAGATCTTCCATGGGAAGAACACAGAAAGGCCTTCCAATAAGGTTCAAGCCTTGTGAGATGTGAAAGCCCACACAGGTGAGAAACTCTCTGAATGCTAAGACCGTGAGGAGCCTTTGGGTAGTGACCATCAACTTAGCGCTTGCCCGTCAGAGATTTCATATTACTGGGGACTGTCGTCAGTGTGAGGGCTGTGGGGACAGCTTTACCGGAGCCTCACGCTTGGATCCACTTGAGAACTGATGGTAATAAACCCCGTGGCTATAAAAATGCAGGCAGGGCTTTCCACAGACTTCTGACTTGGATGAGAACATTGATGCTGGTGAAACCGGTTGCTAGATAGACATGAGTCAGCTAGGAAGCTATTGAAGCCGCACCCCTTCCCACCCGATTCCCTGGTAACACTACAACTAAGCATCACATT
Organism: Mastomys natalensis; assembly: GCA_021653895.1. Classification (NCBI taxonomy): domain Eukaryota; kingdom Metazoa; phylum Chordata; class Mammalia; order Rodentia; family Muridae; genus Mastomys; species Mastomys natalensis. The sequence continues at coordinate 106,379 of JAJTUV010001261.1, forward strand.
GTCTCCTTGCAACTTAAATTGTCCTGTAGAAATTATACATATCTGGGTTTTGTTGAGGTCATTAAGGAAAACCTACTTCCTCCTGTAGCTGTGGATAGAGACGTGATATTCCAAACTACATAGTGTGTGTGCCTGCCCCGGGTGATTGCTCTCTCATTGAAACCTTTTTTCCCCAGCCTGGTCTACAGAGTGAGTTCCAGGACAGCCAACTACACAGAGAAACGCTGTCTTGAAACAAACAAAAAAAAAAAAAAAAAAAAAAAAGAAACCTTTTTTCCTTCCCAGAGGCCCCTCCCCTCCGGGCTCATTACAGCAGCTCGCTGCCCTACTGCTTCTCTAACTCAAAAAAGTGAAACTTTGCTGATGTTACTTCCCTGCCGGCGAAATGAGCCAATTCAAACTAGGTGGGAGTATATAAAGGCAGGTTTATTGGGAAGCAGCTCTCGGGCCTGTTCACTGATCCCAAGGAACTCGGGAAGTCGCCATGGGGAGGGAGACAGACAAAGAGTGAGAAAATGGAGAAGGGCCGGAGTGTGTGTGTGAGAGAGACCAAAATGTCTAGATTATGTAGGGCAGAGCCTCTAGGGGTAGAGGGCGGGGTATGCCAAGTAGGGACTGAGGGATGCTGGAGAACTGGAGGCCAGGTCTGTTTTAATATGTAAAATATGCGCCTCAGCCCCTTGTCAAGGTCTGAATTCCGACATTTCCTTTTTTCCTTTTTACAACTTTTTCTTCCGAATTCTGGCTGAAGTGTGGGCATGATTTTCCAAACACCCCAAGGGTTTCTCAGCTTTTTTGAGGTACCCCCATCCTCACCTTCCCACCACCACCCAGAAAGCTACTTGCCAGCTTTCTCAGACTCCAACACTGCAAAGTGTGACTTTGTCTTTTCCTCATCTCCAGGATATTGTCAAGATTCACACTGTCCCTGTTGTTTAAAAAAAGAAAAACTGCGGGCGGAGGGTTCCAGGAGGAGAAGTTTATTTAGGGCAGAGGGGAGAGCAGAGAAAGGTGGAGGCCGGCCATGACCACGCGGAGGGGGGAGGGGAAGGGGATACGACCTGCAGGCGCGGGGTCAAGGAGCAAGAGAGCAAGAGGCAAGAGAGCAAGAGAGAGAGGAGGGGCCAGACAGCCCCTCTTATAATAGTGGGCAGGGCTACCTGGCCGTTCCCAGGTAGCCTTGGGGAGGAGTATACCTAGCTGTTGCTAGGTAACTGTGGAGGTGGAGTTTAACAGAATGCTAACAGTCCCTACCCTAGTTTTTTCTCAGATTCTAATAAAATTGTCCTCTGAGCTTCCTTCTGAGTCCATCTTAAAATTATTTTATTAGCAAGCAAGCAAAAAATATATATATATATATATATATTAGCAAGACTAAGGGACACAAAAGGAAGCCATGGTTTTCCTGGTAACATGATGTTACCAAACTTCCCCCTGTCATGAGTGTGCTATGCCAGAAACATAGACATGTCTCTTTCCATGTCACAATCCACTGAAAAGCAAGTTGACAAGCTTTAGCATGTGCAAAGGTGGCAGCTTGTCAGGTAACCCGGCAATCTTGCTAATCAGGCAAATTCCGGTTCATTTAGTTCAGTTTTAATTACTAGTACTAACACTGTATACTGCAGAAGTCAACCACAAACCACAGGAATATCGATATCAGTCAGACACGGATGGTTTATCGAATACACACCTAAAGACTGATCAGCCAGGGAAACAGCTCATGCTTAAAGCTGTGTACTGGGCATTCTCAGGGCACTGGGCATTCCCAGGGCACTGGACATTTCTCAGGACCAGCTTATAAAGGCTAAAATCGCAAACACCACAGTGAACTCCTACTCACATGCTGGAAGTGCTGCCTAGTGGTTAGCCCCGGCTCAAGCCATTTGAGTCTTAACAGTTCATAGTAACCTTGAATTGATGGGTTCTAAGTGAAGCTTATGGTTGTGGAATTTCTTAAGATTAACAAACCTCATAACATACAGAACATAACAGAGTATATGGCCAGCATGACCCTGCTCTGAGTCAAGTTATTTTTCTGTGTCAGTGACTAACAGGCATATTATAGCAACAATATGAAATAGTATGGAATAAAATGGTTGCAGCTATGCTAAGGGGGCAGACCCCAACACTAACTACATTTATTTATATGTTATATGATAGTTGAGGCATAATTCATAATCTCCCGAGGTATGAGATTTATCAGAATGAGAAGACCTCAAAAGTCATGGCTGGACTGTGAAGTAGGAGGGAGAGCATTAGACAGAAATAGCAATAGAAAGCTATAGTGGCTGTGTTAGCTTGTCAGATTGACTACGTCTGGAATTAACTAAAAGCCCAAGTCATGGACTTTTTAGTCAACTGGATCGAGTCAGGAAGACCCATTTTAAATACAGCTGCCACCACATAGGTACAGGGAAGACCCACCCTCAATCTGGGCCATGCTTCCTCATGGCAGCCTGTTGATGGAGATATTTAAATAGGTGGCACCTGATCTATCTTGTGATACAGGGCACCAGGTCCCAACTAGGCTAGGCCTGAGGTCATGAGGAGCAGTGTGTTCTCAATGCTGCTGCAGCTCAGGCCGACGGCTCAGGTGGCCAGAGACACCGGCCCTGCCACCCACAAGACACCAGCACGGGAGATGGCTCTGCCAGTCTTCCACAGTGTCTCCACAAGGTTGGGCTGAGCCCAGTCCACCCTGCCATCCATGCAGGCCTAGTAGGAATGAGACTCTAATGTTTAAAGATTAATCAAAGGCTTTATATGTTTGGTAATGCTCAATAACAAGATGCCCATACAATCAGAGGTGTAACCCAATACCCAACCTAGATATATCAACTACCTTTGACTGCTAGAGACACGCAAAGTCCGCAGCCATATTCCCCTCACTCTCGTCCTCTCTCCCTAGCTCCTTCTCTTCCTTCTCCTTTTCCTCTCCTTACTCCTCCCATCTTAGCTCTTTTCAACTTTTGGGGAAAGTATGCTGCTACAGCAGCCCATGTAAAGGACAGGTAAGAAAGAAGTTTTTGCTCCTTGCCTATTTGCTCTTACTGACATCCCTTCACTCACAGGAGACCCTACTTCTCTGGAATTCTGGTGTATACTGAGGAAGAGCTGAGATGTCTAAGCCTCCTGAACAAACACTGGATTCCTGGACTTTCCAGTGGTAGACAGCTGTTGTTGAACTAGCCTGACCACAGCCTGTATGCCACTCTAATGAGAAAGGGAGGGACCTCTTCAGAGCATCTCCCTAAGCCACCCCTAAGGGGTCCTTTTAAACCAAATCCACAGGATAAAGGAAACATCTGACCTCTTTTTTTTTTTTTTTTTTTTTTTTTTTGGTTTTTCGAGAGAGGGTTTCTCTGTGTAGGTTGGCTGTCCTGGAACTCACTCTGTAGACCAGGCTGGCCTTGAACTCAGAAATCCGCCTGCCTCTGCCTCCCAAGTGCTGGGATTAAAGGCGTGCGCCACCACTGCCCGGCTAACATCTGACCTCTTACAGCCTTTTGGAGGTGGCAGGAAGTTTTGTATCATGTGATTTTGTACAGGATAGTGTCTGTGGTGAGAACCATGGCAGGGCCAGGGGCCATGAATTGAGAGCAGTCAGCCACACAGTATCTTCCTGGGTGTGAGTTCCTGCAGGCTTGTCTAAAAATTTGTGCTCAGTTAAGCTCCAATATCTCATTTATTGCTATCATCATTTGTTTCATAGTTTACATAGAGCATTTTTAAAATGTACTTTCACTTATGTGTAAATTTCTCTGTGTGTGCTACTTGTGCCACAGAGGCCAGAAGAGGGCAGCAGATCTCCTGGTGCTGGAGTTAAAGGCAGTTGAGAGTTGCCACCACACGGGTACTGAGACCCAAACTCCAAAGGTACGGGAGCTTTTAACTGCTAAGCATCTCTCTGGCCCCGACATTCCTTTATACTTACTTCCTTCTCCTTTCACAATACTGTGTGTATTAGGTTCTCAAGATAAAATTTATAGAATGAATCTATATGCATTTTACAGGCTGTGGTCAGGCTAGTCCAACAATGGTTGTCTATCAACAGAAAGTCCAAGAATCCAGTAGTTGTGCGGTCCACAAGGCTGGATGTCTCAGTGTGTGCTAGACTCCTGAAGAAGATGGGTCCAATGCCAGTGACGGAATGGGCTTGCCGGTGAATGAGAGCAGGCAAGAAAAAGAACACAAGCTTCCTTCTTCCATGGTCTTGATATAGGCTGCCAGCAGAAGGCGGGGTCCAGAGTAAGGGCTCTTCTCACCTCAAAAGATTTGGATTAAAAGCTGGTCTTCCTGCTACTCCATGGTTCTCCTCCTTTAACCTCAGCACTTGTGAGGCAGAGGCAGGAGGATCTCTGTGAGTCTGAGGCCTGGTCTACAGAGTGAGTTCCAGGATGGCCAGAGCTACACAGAGAAACCCTGTCTTGGAAGAAAGAAAAAAGTTGGTCTTTCATTTCTGTAGGGTTAGATTTTTTTTTAGAACCTACCTTTAATAGGGTTTTTAAATGCTCTAACCTCCCTTTTAGCCCATCACTCACCAGAGGTAGTGGAAAGGAAAGGTTAATAGAGCTAAGGAGGATGCGAATCTGTTTAGAAAACGTTTTTTGGGAGCAAATCCAATTTGTGTTGTCAGAGGAGATCAGCAGTTTGGCTCACATAAATCAGCGGTGGCAGTTTGATCCACTCATAAACACCATTTACAAATTAGCAACAGCTGGTCGATCCAGAAGAAACTTCCAGGCTCTGCCAATCAGCCTGATCTGAGGAAGCCGCAAGAAGCCACCGAATGCCACCAGAAGTTCTTTGGTGGCATTACTGTCTATGAAGTCATGACAAAGAAAGTACCAATACCACACAGTACCAATACCCACTGGCTGCTGGGTTATATTTATACCCTTTCCAAACACCACGTGTTCTCTCAAGTGTCTTCTATAGCAAAACATCACATGCCCCTTCTCCAGGCAGCTTCCAGAAAAACACCACATGTCTGTTCTCAACAAAACATCCTCCCACATGTTTGCTTTAGCAAAAACACCTTCTCATAAGACAGTTTTCAGAAAACATCACATGACACAGTTCCTACCGTGCCCAGCTTCCACCTGTTAATTCAAAGGAGAATCGTAGGCTGGCGGAGAAAGCCTTGCAGAGAATTCCATAGGATAGCTCCGCGGGAAAAACTAAAGTATAATCCACATGTTTGGTGGGATTTCGGCTGCTGGTGGGCTAGTAAACAAAGCCAATGAATCTAGGAAACCCTACTCAGGCATGGGGCGCCTGAGCAGTCTCTTTAGCTACTTTGAGTGGGCTTCTGCCTCTAGGAATCCTGGGAGTTGTAGTTCTGGAGGACGTTTCCGGGCATTTCTCCTGCAGTGGTTGGAGTCCTGCGGACTGCGTTTCTGCAAGGGTGGTGAGTGGGTCAGGGTGGACGTGAGGACCTCACGACCTCTCTTGACTTTCCTGACTTAGTTACGGAATGGGCGAGGACCTCTTCCGGGTCACCGAACTGAGCCAGTGTTGCTGATGTTGCGGGACACAGGCGGCTTCTGTCTTCTGATTTGGGGGAAAGTTTAGTAATTTTCGGGGCTCGGCCGAGGAAGACCTGGATTTGCCCTCGTTTGCGGGAACTCCTCGGATCTATGATGCCAAGCCAACCTTCTCTCACCTTTCTCACACTCTGCTCCTGAGTAAGAATCTTTCTGTGCCTTAGTTTCCCCTCGTGCAATTAGGAGGACCTATAACATCTATTTGATTTTGAATCAATTATAGAGTACAAGTAAAATGCACACGTGCACATATACATATATATGTATATATATTTAGAAATATATAATATACACATTACATATTATATATGCAATATATTACATGTTATGTAACAAAATATATATAATACATGATATATATGTAATATATAATAAATATTTAGAGTACTGTTTACATTAGTGTGTTTGTATGTGATATTTTGGTATTCGTGAGTCCACATATACTATTTTTGTTTGTATAGTTCTTGGTACATGCTGTGTTCATGTGACTGTAGATGATCGCCAACCTTTATGTGGGTATAGCTCTTTGTGTCCAAGAATATCGTGGCATTTTCTTTAAAATTGTGTGTGTGTGTGTGTGTGTGTGTGTGTGTCTGTAGCCCTGACTGCTCTAGAACCCACTAGGATCTTTCTGCAATCCCCACCTCAGAAATAGGATTTCAGTGTTTACCACCACAACCTTGCTTTTTCCAACTCTTTCTGATTGTTTAAGAACTTTTTAATTTTTGAAAGATTTATTTTTATTTTTTAAATTGTGGGTATGTGCATATATATCCACACCTAACCATGGACAGACATACACACACATACACACACACACACACACACACACACACGCACGCGCGCACACCACACAGACACACCTGTCAGTGGACATCGAGTATCCATGGAGGGGAGTCTTTGTAGCTGGAGTTACAGCTGCTTGTGAGCACCCAGCGTGGGTTCTGGAACAAACTCATATCTATGTCAGAGCAGTATGTGCTCTTAACTGAGGAGCCATGTCTCCAGCCCCTCTCTGACCCACTTCATTTTTTCATTTTTAGATTGATGTGTGGAAGTGTGTTTTGCTCATATGTATGTCTGGGTATTGAAGAGTTCAGAAGAGGCATGGGATGCCCTGGAACTGGAGTTGGGGTAATTGTGAGCTACCATGTGGGTGCTGGGAACTGAACCTTGGTCCTCTGCAGCAAGTGTTCTTACCTGCTTAGCCAGCTCTGTAGCCCCTGACCTGTTTTAAGTCCCAGGAATTATCACAGTATTCATAGTGGATTTTTAAATTTTTTCACTATGGAAATGTCTACTCTAAAATAGAGTAAAATGAACTCCCATCTGAGAGTCACTCTGTTACTCTGTCTCTTTTTTGTGTAGTGTGAGTGTGTGTGTTTGTATGTGAGTGTATCAGTGTGTATGTGTGATGTGTGTGTGTAAATGTGCGTGTGAGTGTATATATATAGGGTTGATGCATGTGTGTGTGTGTGAGTGCATGATGTGAGTTATGTGTGTAGGGGTGGTACGTGTGTGATATGTGTACGAGTGTGTGTGTGTTGGGGTGGTGTGTGTGTGTGTAGGGGTGGTGTGTGTGTATAGAGGTGATACATGTGTGTGTATGCATGATGTGTGAATTTTGTGTGCAGGGGTGGTACTTGTTTGTGTGTGTATGAGTGTGTGTGTATGAGTGTGTATGTCTGTGTGTGTTGGGGTGGTGTGTGTGTGTAGGGCTGGTGTGTGTGTGTGTGTGTGTGTGTGTGTGTTTAGCCCAGGAAGGCCTCAAACTTTTTGTAGTCCAGCCTACTCTATATTGTGAGACACAGTCTCAAAACAAAACACAACATGTAGTTAGAAAAATGATTGGCTTCCTTTGCTCTTCTGAAATTGTACCTGTCACTAATCTATGACTCTTGTTTCTTTGTATTTATTTATTCATTCATTCATTCACTATTTTCTCTCTCCTGTTAGGTCGCAGGGACCTCTGTTTCATGGCCCCCATTATATTCTTCTCACAGTGAGCAGAGTGGACCTGCAAGGAAGACTTACCCAATGAGTAAGTGTGATTCTTGTAGCCAGTGTGAGTCAGACGTCCAGAATATGGTGGTATGGCTTGGGTTAGACCACAGAACATGGTGGTATGGCTTGGGTTAGACCACAGAACAGGGGTGAAATATGTTCCTTGTCTTACTTATATTTGGCAATCTGTAGAGTCCATTAACATTTGAAAATTGATGTACAGTTATTGTGGTGGTTTGAATAGGTTTGGCCCCATAGATTCATGTGTTTGAATGCTTGGCCATAGGGAGTGGCACTATTAGAGGTAGCTTTATTGGAGGGGGTGTGGCCTTGTTGGAGGAAGTGCATCACTGTGTGGGCGGGCTTTGAGGTCTCCTATTGCTCAGACTCTGCAGAGTATGGAGTCAGTCTCCTTCTGGCTGCCTTCCAATTAAGATGTAGAACCATTGGCTCCTTCAGCATCAAGTCTGCCTGTACATCGCCCACCATGATGATAATGGACTGAACCTCTGAAACTGTAGCCCCAATTAAATGTGGTCATTTGTAAGAGTTGTTATGGTCATGGTGTCTCTTCACAGCAATAAAACCCTAACTAAGACAGTTATGATCTTGGACAAGTACTGGCAGGCAGGCAGGGATGGTATTGGAGCAGCTGCTGAGAGAGCCACAAACAGGAAGCAGAGAGTTAAGTGGGAATAGCTTGTGGCTTTTGAAACCTCAGTGCCCTTCCCCAGTGATACACTCCAGCAAGCCACGCCTCCTGATACCTGAGCGCCTTGTGCTGAGCCATCTCTCCAGCTCCCTCAGGGTTCTTTTACCTTCTAAACCACCATCTCCTGTCCCTTGATCTGAGCTAGTCCTGTATGTGCAAGACCATGACTCTTGCTTGTCTACTTTTGTTTTCCTAAGCTTGTGGTGTGAAAGCTGGGCTTAGGGATCCAGCCTGCCTCCACCTCACTTGTCCATAGGTGTGACACCTGCCATCTTTATTTTGAGAACTCCCTAAAATACCTGAAGGGTGTTTTGTCCCTTATACCTAAAATACCTAAATGCACATGTGTCCATTAGTGCCTGTCACAGTGCTGGGAATGGTACTCTGTCTCTGCCCTCTAATAGCTGAGGGTGCACACAGTGGTGGAGGGGTTGCCAACATCACATAACTGGCCAGACTATAGTTTCTTCCCATGTGTGAGAAACGGTGTCTGCATGTTTATATGCTACTCAGGGCCCTTTGTGCATTGTTATTATTGTTTATTATTATTATATGTGTATGACTTTTGCCTGCATGTGTGTATGTGCACCATATATGTACAGTGCCCAAGGAGATGAGAAGGGGCCAGCCATCAAATCCTCTTGGAACTGGAATTCCAGAAATTTGTGAGCCTGTATAAGGTTACTGAGGACATAACTTAGGAGCAGCCAGTGCTCTTAACTACTGAGCCATCTCTTCAGCCCCAAACAATATAGTCTATGTTATATATTTTACTAACATAAAACCATAGTTGTGTGTACATACTATTTATTTATGCATTTATTTGGTGTTTTAGACATGGTTTCTCTGTGTAGCCCTGGCTATCCTGGAGCTTACTTTGTAGACCAGGCTGCCTTCGAACTCAGAAATCCACCTGTCCCTGCCTCCCAGGTGCTGGGCTTAAAGGTGTGCGCCACCACCCAGTTTGTGTGTACATACTCTTTAAGTGTTATAGAATACAGTCAGAATTGGCATTCAAAATGGAGGCTGTGACACTTTATATTAAATTTTGCACTTTGAGTATTGACTATATTTTATGCACATGTTCTCCATGAAAACCAAAAGAATCCATGATAGGATTAGAACTAAAGAAACACTTGAAAAACAAAAAAAGAAAAAAAAAAAAGAAACATTTGATTTTTCAATGTTATTTATAGGTGTGTAGTTAAAGTGACTGAGGGAAGAATGGAATTCAGGTGTCAGCAGTGATTCCCACGTGCAGAGCAAACATTCCTAGCGCTCCTTTGATGGAAACTACTTATGAGGATAATGGAGAGATGGCTCAGTGGTTAGGGATTCTGCTGCTCTTCCAGGAATCCTGAGTTCAATTCCCAGCACCCATATGGTGGCTCACCACTGTCTCTAACTGCAGTTCCATGAGATCTGATGTCCTCTTCTGGTGTGCAGGTGTACATGTAGACAAAACACCCCTATGTATAAAGTACATAAATAAATACCCCCCCCCAGAGGACACTGAATGTTACCTACTTTGTAGCAGTTGAGGGATGGGGTATTTTTGGGCATTTTTCTTGCAGAATGTAATTTTTAGAACAACCTGTGACATTAATTGTCCCATTGTTAAATAGCTTCATTTTATGGAGGAGAGAATCAAGGCATGCCACTTGGAGGCCCAGGCAGGGAAGACCAAAAGTTCAAGGCCAACCTAGGTTATAGGCTACCCTGGGCTAAATGCTGAAACCCTGTCCCAAAAACCAAAACGCACTCACAGAATATAAGACAGAATGATGCACAGAGGTACTAATCGTCGTCGTGTTCAAGGTCTCCCAGATGCTGAGCCATGATGTCCGTCCCGGCTGGAGTGCAGACAGTTCTCTCCTCATCTGGGTCCTTCCTACTCTATCCATCTCTGCTGTCCCTGGAACAGCTGTAGCCCAGAGACTCATAGGAGACTGTGTGTCGTGGATGACGTGCATGGGATTGGTATGGGGTGTCATTTTACAGGGTCCTGAGTAGACAGAGTGAGCTGTGACCACAGCCCAGCATACTCTCGCCATCAAGCCCACTGAGAAGTGGACACCTTGGCTGATGCCGTTCGTGGCGTGCAGCCATGGGGGCTGGCAAACCATGGAGCAGACTCTCATGGGCTCTCTTCTCTCCCTCATTATGTCTTCTCAAGACTCAGCTGTTCCCCGAGAAGACAGAAGGATGACCAGCGGCAAGGTGAGTTGAGATTTTTCATTTGTTTTTGGCTTTGCTTTGCTTTGCTCTGTTTTGAGACCACTATGTAGCCCTGGCTGGCCGGGAACTCTATGTAGTCCGAGCTAACCTTGAACTCACAGGCATCTCACTAGGGAACTGTCTCCCTAGTGCTGGGATTAAAGGCATGCACCACTACACCTGGCCAATTGAGTTTTTCAATTTGGTTTCAAAGTGTTGTCTAATTTCTCAAGGATTCTGGCATCTTGTTTCTTTCTCTGAGGGAGAGCCAGCCATGCAGAGCTGGAGAGATGCCATCAGTCTTTAATGTCACTGGCTGCTCCTGCGGAGGATCTAGGCTTAGTTCCTACTGCCCACAGCCATCTCTAACTCTGCCACCCTCTGCACCTGGTAGACACATACATACAGACAAAATACTCGTGCACATAAAATAATTTTTTTTTTTTTTATAAAAAAAAATAACCCGTTGCTAGAGGCTCATTACTTTTATTTTGATAATAGATTAATTTCTTTTTATTGCTAAAATCTATGTTAGGGAACTGGAGAGATGGCTCAGCCGTTAAGAGTGTTACTGTTCTTACAAAGGACCTGTTTGGTCCCAGCCCCCACATGATGACAAGTGTCCACGGCTGCAGTTCCAGGGCATGCAACATTCTCCTCCGCCCTCATGGGCACCAGTATGCATGCGGTACGTAAGTATACATGCAAGCAAAACACTCTTATACCCAAAATAAAAATAGATAAATCCAATCGTCACCTTGAAGTTAGATACGTGAGCATAGGAGGGAGAATGAGTAACGTTGAATCCACTTGCATTTCCTATATTTTGCTTATAAAACACCCAGATTCCTTTTCTGATTTTCTCATGGCATAGTGTTGGATTTAAATTACATCTTTTCAAATAATATTTATATTATTTGAAATACATGCCTTGATTCTTTTTTTTTTTTTTTCCCTTTTATGAGACAGGGTTTCTCTGTATAGGCCTTGATTCTTTATTCCAGTGCTGGAGATCAAATTTAGAGCCTTCCTTGTGCTAAGCAGGTACTCTACCACTAAGCCACACTCCCAGACTCTGGGTATTCTTGGCAGGGGGCTCTACCACTGAGCTACATCCCAAGTCCTGATTTTCTTTTTTTAATATAACGGAGCTTACTGTGTAGTTAAGTCTTGTCACAAAGCCTCAGTCCTCGTGCCTGACCCTCTGCGCTGGGATTTTAAGCGTGTACTGTCATAACCGGCTTTATCTTATGCTTTTAATGACATCACGTTCCCATAAATTGACATGATCTGTGATGGAAGAGGTGCATTCAACAAATGGCTTTTCTCTACTCACAGATATTTAAATAGTTTAGCAGTTTTCATGTGCTAAGGGATGTTATAATAGTTATATTAATAAATATTTTCCTCCAGAAGAAACTCAAGGAAGTTTTGCTATTGCTCCTATTGTTTAGAAATATTAAATGTGTTTTTAAAAATGAGTTTATTTGTATGAGTGTTCTGCCTACATGTAAGTCTGTGCTCCTCCCTGTGTGTACCTGATACCCACAGGGGCCAAAGGAGGGCATTGGATTCTAGGAAGTGGAGTTGTAAGCTGCCGTATTGGTGCTAGAATTTGAACCTGCATCCTCTGGAAGAGCAGCTAGTGTTCTTAATCACTGAGTTATCTCTTTAGCCCCTAAAACATGCTTCTGATATGTGATACTTAGGCTGCTCTGTATGGAGAGTATTTTGTTCAACATGTTCTAATTAATCATAGAAGACAACCATTTTTACCTAAGCCAGCTAGGATTTTCTTTCTGGTTGCTGAGTGATGATACCCTGGATGTGTTTACTAACCTAGTTACATGTTTCGTCCACTATGTGAATGTGTTGTATTGACAGAGTAATGTATTTAAGTTTAGACGTCTAGTCACACAAGGTGACTTGCCAGGTTCCTCAGATTCACCTTGTGAAGCAGCACTGGGTTGAGTGTGTTCAAAAGATAGGAGGCTGGGAGCTCAGACAGCTGCTGAAGTCAGCACACGGGACACACATCCAGCAGACTCTAGCAGGGAGGGGCAGAGAGAAGGGTCCTCCACCTCTGAGCTGCGTGGCCGTGTGGCTTGTCATAGTGGGTGCATGACGCTGCAGACACAGGTACCCCCCTTCCTGGTTGACTTGAGTGGATCCACATCTGCAGTGACTCTGATTCATCTAGGGATCCTGAATGACCCCCAGGTATCCAGCAATGACCAGTTTCCAGATGAAAAGTTAAAGCAGCCTCGTTGGTCATGGTGGTTCTAGAGCATGCTCATTTCACACCCCCAGGCAACATTTGGAACCAGTGCTGTCCCATGCCTTGGGGTTCTATTGGTGTTTATTGTTAGAAGCTAGGGTTGATGGTGAACCAGCTCCACAGGTTTATTAAAAGTTAAAAACTAGCCGGGCGGTGGTGGCGCACGCCTTTAATCCCAGCACTTGGGAGGCAGAGGCAGGCGGATTTCTGAGTTCGAGGCCAGCCTGGTCTACAGAGTGAGTTCTAGGACAGCCAGAGCTATACAGAGAAACCCTGTCTCAAAAAACCAAAAAAAAAAAAAAAAGTTAAAAACTATAAGTTAGCACATTTCTGTAAAGAGGCAATTCATCTGTCTAGTGTCTTATTAGTATTCAAGTTTTATATCGATAAACTCAGTCAATATTTTATCTTCTGTCCTTGCACCTACAATAAATCGACTTTTACGACTTTAGTTATCAGATAATGGATTTCTAGCCTAGAGGAATGTTTTCCTTAATCTTAAATCTGTACCATGTGAGGCTGGAGAGATGGCTCAGCGGTTAAGAGCACTCACGGCTTTACCAAGGTCCTGAGTTCAATTCCCAGCAACCACATGGTAGCTCACAACCATCTTTAATAAGATCTGATGCCCTCTTCTGGTGTGTCTGAAGACACCAACAGTGTACACACACACACACACACACACACACACAAATAAATAAATAAATCTTTTTAAAAAATCCGTTCCATGCTTGCTTTCTGTCCTAGTGCAAATAGCTTGTGACACTTGAAGTATTAGAGAGTCATAGTTACAGTGTTTCTTGAAGAGGATTTAAAAATCACTTGTATAAGTTTAGGAATTGAGTTTAGGAGTAGACTCACTACTAGGAATTAAGAAATCATCTATTTGTCTATATAGCATTACTACAAAGGAGTACATCTCCATTGATCTGCAGAAAATCTGCCTAATAGGGTGGGCTAATGCCCGGGAATTGTTCTATTAATGTAATAGTGACAGGAAAGGCATATCAATAGCCAGAATCAACCCTGAAATGAAGTCTCTCGGGCCTTGCCTCTAATAGCTCATTCATCTGGTCATGCAGAAAACAGTGGACCGTCTCAGGAAAGTCATTCGCTAGCGTTAGCCTCTCCTAGATGGCTTCTGACATGCATGAGGCCCTGGTTTCAATCTTTCATTTCCACTGTCAAAAAATCAACAAAGATTTATGTAATTAGGCAGATGAATTTTCCAGGCATGGTGGGTGGTTCACACCTGTAATCCCAGCACTTGGAAGGCAGGGGCAGAAGTGGGAAGATCAGCACAAGTTCAGGCCTAGACTGGTCTACATAGCAAGTTCCTGACTAACCAAGGCTTAGACAGCAAGACCCTGTCTTAAAAACCAAAACAGAACAGTAACAACAAAGTGGGTGAATTGTACAGAATCCTGGACCCTGGGTTCTTAGCTCAGGAGCTGCTTCCTGCTCAGCCTTCCTGCATTTATCCATCCTTCTTGCAGAAGACCAAGGCTGAAGTTGTGTGTTTGGTGTTGTAGGAGATGGTGACACTCAAGGATGTGGCCGTGGTCTTCAGTGAGGAGGAGCTGGGGTTGCTGGATGCTGCTCAGAGGAAGCTGTACTGTGACGTGATGCTGGAGAACTTGAGGAATGTGGTGTCACTCGGTGAGGGCAGACACAGGTGCTGCATGTCAAGTCCATGCAGGGTGGCCCTAGATGTGACTGGAGCTCTGGACGTAGGTTCTAGTTTTTTAGTCATCGTATGATTCAGAGTTGGACATGCTCTTCAGTTTTATAAATGACGTGAAAGTTAAAGCATGCTAATACGTTTTTGTCTTCCTCAAATTATAATCTCAATTGGTGGGTGGTAGCACATGCCAAGTCATGCCGACAGATGCCTCCTGAACTAAGCTGAGGCAGCTGGAGAGAGAGCTCACCGGTCAACGCTTTCTGCTCCTGCAGAGTTTGGTTCCCAGCACCCACATCGGGTGGCTCATCCTCCAGGGAGTCTGCCGCCCTCTGCTGGTCTGTTTGGGCACTGCACTCACATACACATACCCTGACATATACACATGTAAAGAAAATCAAAAGAAGTATTGTAGAGAGAAGCTTTTGTGTACTGTATATACAGAAGCATCACGTGTTAATAAAGATCTGATGTTCTATTAGCTGAGGCAGGAAATTGGAAGTGGGAGTTCCAGCAAGGAGATAGGAACTCTGGGATAGAGTCAGGTGCAGGAGGAAATTTGCCCCAAACTCTGAGGAGACAAATGCATGAGATTGAGGAGAGGGACCCAGCCATGTGGCACTCATAGAAAAGAATAAATGGGTTAATTAAGTTACACATTAGTTGGGGAATAAGCCAAAGCTTGTGGCTTAGGCATTTTTTTCATAAACAATAATCTCAGAATCATTATTTTGGGAACTGGGGCACAGGTGGAAAAAGCCCCTGGTACAAAGTATTTAAGAAATGAAATGAAATAGGGTTGAGGCCATGACTTGGTCAAGGCCGATGACCTGAAGTTCAATCCCTGGGGCCTACCAAGTCCCACCTGCTGTCTCTAACCACCAGTGGAATGAACACATACGTGCACTAAGTAAAAATGTAATAAGACACAGAAGAAATTACACTGGCAGTCTATCTATGACATTGCCAAGAACAGTTTGTGAGACAAGGGAGAGGAAATAATGAAAATAGGTGTTTGTCAGATTATACTAAAGTCTATTCATATTTTGGGTCTTTTCAAACAATGTTTGTCTTCCTCTGAATTGATTATCTGTTAGGGAAAGACTAGATTTAATGTTCTGAAGAAGATGCAGTGAAATGCTTATTTTCAGGGCATGTTAATTTAAAATATATTCTCCACAGGGCATTGGACTCCAGATTGTTTGCTCAGGCTCAAGAGAGAAGACATGTCTTGGATGTTGACAGTGGCTAGCTGGAGCAGGGAATCTACAGGTGAGAACAGTGTGGCGACTCGTCCTTCTATCCTGCTTCTTAACCTGTGCATGCCTTTGGGGCTGAGGGCAGGCTGTGTACTGCTCTGGTTGCCCCCACTCTCAGCATCAGTCTCCACTTGCACTGACTCCCATGAAGCTTCATTACATCTTCACCATCGGACTGCCTAGGCCTGCCAGCTTCCCAAGTAATGACACGGAGGCATGTTAATTATGAAATCGTATGCCTTAGCTTACTCCATCCCAACTAGCTTTGTATAACTTAAATTAACCCACTTATATTTATCTACATGCTGCCACATGGCTTGATACTTCTCAGTATTGTACATTTGACTTCTTCTGTGGCTTACTGGCAAATCCCCCCCACCAGACTCTTTCCCAGAATTCCCATCTCTGCCCAGAAGTCTTGCTTATCCTTTCCTTTCTTGCTATAGACCATCAGATCTTTATTAACCCAATCAGAAGATGCCTTAGGCAGGTGAGGAAGGACAGAGACATAGCTCCACGTGGTGTACAAAAAGATTATCACAACATATCATACGATTCCTCTATATCTGAATGCTTCCTTGTTGATATGTACACACGTGTATACGTGCGTGTGTGAGTAGGGCCTATTTTTTTTCCATACTCTCCAACTTTAATTTTTTTTTTTTTTTTATATTTTGAGACAGGGTTTCTCTGTGTAGTTCGGGCTGTCCTGGAACTCACTCTGTAGACCAGGCTGGCCTCGAACTCAGAAATCCGCCTGCCTCTGCCTCCCAAGTGCTGGGATTAAAGGCGTGCGCCACCACCGCCCGGCTCCAACTTTAATTTTTAAAAATGTTATATTTGTGTGTGTGTGTGAGTCCACATACTGCAGTGTTACTCACTTGTGATAATTTGTAGACTACTAAACTGGTCTGATTAATATAAGTACAGGAACTTGCAGCATTGAACTTGCTTCTGGGTGTGTCAGTGAGATGACAGGATACTCACTGTTACAGGAAGGGAACCATTCGTTCTCTGGTTCATGAAGCTTTAGGCTGTGCTTTAATTGTCTAACTCCAACATCAGCCAACAGAGCATTCACACACCCTACCTCTCTCTGAATTCTCTTTATGTTTTTAGGAGGCAAGAATCTAGAGGAGATGGAGTCTCTTGAGGAAGTGGAATTGAGGCACCTGCCACAAGAGGAGCTTTTCTGGTCACAAATCTGGCAGCAAGTTACAAGGGAGTTAACCAAGGCTCGAGACTGCAGAGTAAGCGTCGGGGAAACTGGCTCTCTGTTGAAACCAGATGATGTGTGTCTTGAAGACGAGTTCAGTAAACATTCCAGTCAAAAATCATTTCTTCAAGTTCACCACAGGAAATGCCATGAAGAAGAGGCAACTGAGAGAGATCTCAATTGCAGCCACCATCCTCATGTTTTTACAAGAGAAAATCCCTACAAGTGTGATAAATGTCACAACACCTCCCACTGGTTCTTAAGTCTTCAGTCCCCTCAGGGAGTGTATGATAGACACAGATCGAACAAGTCTGAGTCACTGTTTAAAACTTGCAGTCAGTGGCCACTGTTTCATTATCATCAGAACATCCCCACTGGAGAAAACTCAAACAAACATGAGGAGTGTGGGAATCCTGGGAAAAACTCATCTGGTCAGACAACTTTGTTAGTGCACACTGCAGAGGAACCCTGTAAGTGTGAGGAGTGTGGAGCAAGCTTCAGTCAGAGCTCATATCTTCAAGTACATCGGAGAGGCCACACCGGAAAGAAACCTTATAAATGTGAGAAGTGTGGGAAGTGCTTCAGCTGGTTTTCACGGCTACATGCCCATCAGCGAATCCACACTGGAGAGAAACCATACAAATGTGACGCATGTGGCAAGGGCTTTAGTTACAGTTCACACCTTAACATTCACTGTAGAGTCCACACTGGTGAAAAGCCCTACAAGTGTGAGGAGTGTGGGAAAGGCTTCAGCCAGGCCTCCAATCTTCTGGCCCATCAGAGAGGCCACACTGGAGAGAAGCCCTACAAATGTAACACGTGTGGAAAGACCTTCCGTCGGAGTTCAGATCTTAAAGTTCATTGTAGAATCCACACAGGAGAGAAACCCTTTAAGTGTGACACATGTGGCAAGGGCTTTAGTTACAGCTCACACCTTAACATACACTGTAGAGTCCACACTGGTGAAAAGCCCTATAAGTGTGAGGAGTGTGGGAAAGACTTCAGCGTAGGCTCACACCTGCAAGTTCATCAGATAAACCACACTGGAGAGAAACCCTTCAAATGTGAGGAATGTGGGAAAGGCTTCTGTCGGGCCTCAAATCTTCTGGATCATCAGAGAGGCCACACTGGAAACAAGCCCTATCAGTGTGATGTTTGTGGGAAGGGATTCAGTCGTAGTTCTGATTTTAATATCCACGTTAGAGTCCACACTGGTGAAAAGCCCTACAAGTGTGAGGAGTGTGGGAAAGGTTTCAGTCAGGCCTCCAATCTTCTGGCCCATCAGAGAGGCCACACTGGAGAGAAGCCCTACAAATGTAACACATGTGGAAAGACCTTCCGTCGGAGTTCAAATCTTAACGTTCATTGTAGAATCCACACAAGAGAAAAGCCATACAAATGTGACGCATGTGGCAAGGGCTTTAGTTACAGCTCACACCTTAACATACACTGTAGAGTCCACACTGGTGAAAAGCCCTATAAGTGTGAGGAGTGTGGGAAAGGCTTCAGCGTAGGCTCACACCTGCAAGCTCATCAGATAAGCCATACTGGAGAGAAACCCTTCAAATGTGAGGAATGTGGGAAAGGCTTCTGTCGGGCCTCAAATCTTCTGGATCATCAGAGAGGCCACACTGGAAACAAGCCCTATCAGTGTGATGTTTGTGGGAAGGGATTCAGTCGTAGTTCTGATTTTAATATCCACGTTAGAGTCCACACTGGTGAAAAGCCCTACAAGTGTGAGGAGTGTGGGAAAGGTTTCAGTCAGGCCTCCAATCTTCTGGCCCATCAGAGAGGCCACACTGGAGAGAAGCCCTACAAATGTAACACGTGTGGAAAGACCTTCCGTCGGAGTTCAGATCTTAAAGTTCATTGTAGAATCCACACAGGAGACAAACCCTATAAGTGTGAGGAGTGTGGGAAAGCCTTCAGTCAGTTCTCAAGTCTCCAAGTGCATCAGAGGGTCCACACAGGAGAGAAACCATATCAGTGTTCAGAGTGTGGGAAGGGCTTCAGTGTAGGTTCACAGCTTCAAGCACACCAGAGGTGCCACACTGGCGAAAAACCCTATCAGTGTGAGGAGTGCGGTAGAGGCTTCTGTCGGGCCTCCAATTTTCTAGCTCACTGTGGCGTCCACACAGGAGAGAAACCGTACCCGTGTGATGTGTGTGGGAAACACTTCCGGCAGAGGTCGTACCTCCATGACCACCAGAGGGTCCACACTGGAGAGAAACCCTACAGATGCGAGGAGTGTGGCAAAGTCTTCAGTTGGAGCTCATACCTCAAAGCCCACCAGAGAGTTCACACGGGAGAGAAACCGTACAAGTGCGAGGAGTGCGGGAAGGGCTTCAGCTGGAGCTCAAGTCTCCTGATTCACCAGCGAGCCCATGCTGACGATGAGGGTCAGAAGGACTGGCCCGAGTCAGAGGATTCGTACAAGAAATAAGTTCTACAAATTTAGGTTGTAATATTTCAAGAGGATGCTGAGATATCTAACCTGAGCTGTTGCAGGGCATGAAAACGGTATCTTACAACTGGGCGTGTGGGCTGGAGCTGCAGTAGACGGCCACGGGGTTTGAGGCACTAGTGGGAACTAGTAAGAATGGACCTTTGATCGTTTCATCCAGAATCTTAACCTTTATCAGATTCATGCAAACAAGATGCCTAGGAAGACAAACCTGGCCTGGAGTTAACTCATAAGCATGCTCTATTCAGGAGGATTTAACCTCCTTAGAAGGAAGACATCATTTGCAGCTGAGTTTGCCCACCTTTCCAGTGATGCTTTTGGCCATTGTTAATTATCAAGAAAGCCAGTCTGGGACTCACAGTTGTACTTCCAGCTCTCAGGAGGCTGGGAAAGGTTTTCTGTAGGATCAGCTGAGATATAGCGGATGAGCCCATCTCTGAGCCCATCTCAACACACAAATAGTAACAGTAAGCAGTAAGAGGGGCAATCATTTGAAAGGTCTTTATTTGTTTTCTGTAACAATGCCCTTGGAAGTATTCTAGAAGCTTGCAGGGCATATGAACTAGGTGTCTGTGTCCATTTTCCAACCCTACAGGAAATATGTCAAACTTTGTGTGCAGAACCTGTGCTGTGGACAGGACTTCAGTGTGTCATCATGCACAAAGATCACTTATGCACATGTAACTTCCTCCAACACAAGGTCTGTAGGGATGATCTCTTTTGCACTGTATGGAAACATCACCTGTCAATAAAAAGCCTATGGCCAATGAGCTGAGGCAGGATGAGAGGGTGGGACATCTGGCAGGGAGAGAGAGGATTCTGGGAGAGTCGGGCATGGGAGACTCGCCCCAATGATGATGGAGACAGACACATGAAACTAAGAAGAGGTAAGCAGGCATATGACACTCTTTGAATAAAATAAATGGGTTAATTATGTTACAAGCTAGTCAGGGAACAAGCCCAAGCTTATGGCCTAGGTATTTATTCCTATATAAATAAGTCTCAGAGTCGTTATTTCAGGGACTTGGGCACTGGTGGAAAAGCTTGCAGTCGCAAAGGTCTGTGATGCCTCTATGAACACAAGGTGCTTCATGCCCATTTGCAGCGTTCCCACCCTCAGTGCCAACAAGCACACTTCCCATGATGCCAGTGCTTAGGTTTGTTCTTGAGCTTCATGTGGATTTAAATATGGGCTATTGGTTCTTATATCAATAGATGCAGAAGGAAACATTTAACAAAAATTTCCATCTAGTTTTTATAATAGAAGTTCTCAGATAAACTGCATATGATGAGTTCTAACCAAATATGGTGGCCTGCCCCTATAAACTCAGCTCTCAGGAGGCAGGATCAGGAATTCAAGACCAACACTGACTACATAATGAATCTGAAGCCAGCCTGGGCCTTGTCTCAAGAAGATCAAACAGGGCTGGTCAGAAGACAGTGGCTTGGTGGGTACAGAAAGCTTCCTGCTGCTCAAGGACCTGAGTTCGAATCCAGGACTCACATGGTGGAAAGAACTGACTCCCTTGTGTTGTCCTCTGGTCTGAACCATGCCACACGTACACCCAACCCTTAAATTAAAAGGTAATTTAAAAATGAAGAGGGAGGTTGGGTCTCACTGTATCTCTGGCTGTCCTGGAACTCAAAATTTGTCTGCCTCCCAAATGTTGAGATTAAAGGTGTGCACCACACCCAGTCACAATAAAGGATTCTTTTAAACAAACCAAGAAAACTTCTTCCATTTCAAATAACTTAAAATGGATAGTTTTAAGTAAAACTGGTTTTTATATCTCATTCTAAGTTTTGAAAAATGCTGCCAGGCAACCACCACAATCGAGTTTTTTGTTTGTTTGTTTGTTTGTTTGTTAGGTTTTTCGAGACAGGGTTTCTCTGTGTAGCCCTGGCTGTCCTGGAACTCACTCTGTAGACCAAGCTGGCCTCGAACTCAGAAATCCGTCTGCCTCTGCCTCCCAGGTGCTGGGATTAAGGGCGTGCGCCACCACCGCCCGGCCACAATCAAGACTTTAAGAGCTCCAGCACTCTTTGTCCTGAGCCTCTCTGTAGTCCCCAGGGTTTCCTGTAGCAAACATTGGTCTGTTTTCTTTCTAATAGTTTACCTCTTCCAAAATGTAAATGGAATCCTGTAGTATGTGGACTTTTGAATCTAAGGTTTTCACTTTGTAGAAGTCTTTAGTTCATCTTTCTTGTTTATGTGTCTTTGGGGGGAGGGTAACTAGGGATTGAACCCCGAGTTTCACATACTAACCAAATGTTCTACCACTGAGTTCGTTCCTGGGCTTTTTCTTCCTTTTCATTGCGGAATTAATATTTTTTTCTTTTGTGTGCTATACCACATTTGTTTATTCTTTCACCACTTGAGTAATGATTGGATGTCTAGATTTGGTGATTATGAAGAAAAGCATTTCATACCATTTTGTATATAATTTAACAGGTTTTGTATATAATCTAACAGTTCTTTTAGATTCATAAATATCTATTCCTGGATTATATAGTAGGGCTATATCTAACTTTACAGAAAGCTTTAAAAATTTAAATTATGTGTCTGCCTCTGTATACACACACACACACACACACACACACACCACACACACACGTGTGCAGGTGCCACACTGCCAGTCCT
This sequence comes from Mastomys natalensis, assembly GCA_021653895.1. Lineage (NCBI taxonomy): Eukaryota > Metazoa > Chordata > Mammalia > Rodentia > Muridae > Mastomys > Mastomys natalensis. The sequence continues at coordinate 128,400 of JAJTUV010001261.1, forward strand.
CAGGTCCAGTGGAACTGTGGTTACAGGTGGGTGTAAGGTGCTGGATATGGGGCCTGGCAGCTGAACTTGGTTTTTGTTTTTTTGTTTTTGTTTCTTTGTTCCTGCCCCCTTTGAGGTTTGCCATCAACAACGAATCCATTTCGGCTAACTTTGCATCAGGGGAGGTCATCTGGACATCCAATCCACTGCCCTTTCAGTACAGAATTCTGTCACTTGTACGGAAAAGCCACGTGTCCATCTTTTCCTGGCCTCTGAGTCCCCGGATGCTCTTCTCTGTTGTTTTGCCAGATACTGTGTGATCACAACTGTTAAGAAAGGAGTAGCTTCATGTGATTTATCGGAATCGGTAGGAGACTTCCAGCTCCAGTCTTCTTCAAAATGAATTTGACCGTTTTTCTTTTCTTTTTTGGATAACAAAAAAATACTTTTACTAAAACATAAGATTTACAGAAGTTTCTAGACAAGCCATACAAAGTGGTCACAAGCTAGCTTCCTCTCTCTCTTCTTCTTCCTCCTCCTTCTTCTTGGGGTGGGGGTGGGACAGTTAATCTACACTTGGCAGCAAAGCCACAGTGTTATTAGTGAGGGCTGTAATGTTTATTTAAATGTTCCCATTTTGACTCAGACAATCAGGCTTGTCCATCTAGAGAGTCTAAAGTTAGACGTGGCTAGAGAACATACTGCAAACAAGCTGGTTAGCTGTGTTTAATCACTGCAATTACATCTCACGAGGGAGGGGGAAAAGGAGGAAGGAGCCTATAAAACAAATAAAACTATCTTCCCCCTAAAAAAAAATAAAACAAAACCACCCATAACCTGGCAGCTAACCACCTTCCTTTCTTCTCGGTGCCTTGTACTTAAACTATGATGGGTAAAGGAGTCAAAGCAGAGAGTCACTGCTTTTCAACATCTCAAAAGAACCCGGATGATGCTTCCAGCCTCGGCTCATGCTTTGCAATGGTGAACCAGGACAACACAGATTTGCTAAAGTGCATGTAATCACCAAAGATGAAGGTGCTGGGGCTTTTAATCTGTAATGTTTCTAAGACTGTGTCCATTAAATGCAAACAACAAAAGGAAGAAGTCTTGGCAGAAGAGAAGTGATATAACTTAATGATCTCTCTGATCACCTTAAATATTATTCATAGCACATGGCCTAGTTCATGCTCTTGCTGTTTCTTGGCTTGGGTTCTGTGGCTCTTCCACAGCTCAGCTACGTCATCTGCTAATGGATCATCTGAATGAAAGGAGAGCTTAGGAAAGCCTGGATGGATAGCAGAACTGCACATTGGCAGTGCCAGGGACCACTATCTTTCAAAATATCCAAACATATTCTTCCCAACTCCTCTTATTATGATGATAATATTGGTTCTCTAGGCGCTGCCATTGGGTATGCTTCTGGAAGGAATAATTACGTCTAAAGGTCCCTCCCTCAAAAGTGGAATCTTGGGGGGGCACATGAAAATAACAGGTGTTGCTCTTATTTGGTTCTGCCTTAATGCCAGGAACTGGTCCTGCCAGAAAGCTCTGGGTTTCCCTGATGAGCCTGTGGGGTAGCCTGGCTGTCTTGTCAGACTGAGAGAGTTCAGTCCCTGGTTCTGCTCATGTCACACAGGAGTTGATCATTTTTCATGTGTTTGCTTTTTAGTAACTTAGAATCAGCTTTGTAAGTTTTTTTAAAGTAAATTCTGGCTTTGTTTGGGATTGTATGAATATATAACTTAATTTCTGAGCAGTTGACATCTTGAAGCAGTCAACATGGTACCATATACCCAGGACTCTAGGTTTCCTTCGTCAGAAAGCTGTAGTTTTCAGCAGACATATTTTATTCAAGTGATACATAGCATCCCATGAGATTTTTTGTGTGTGTGATAAACTAAACGATACTATTTTTTTTTTAACTTCAATTTCCAGTTGTTCACTGCTGTAATGTTGAACTCCACTGGCATCATATGCTACAGTCTCAGCTGACTTAATGGTTGAATTCTTGAGCCTTTCCCTGTGGACAATTGTAGCTGTCTGTTGCTACTTTGTGGGTTCTTTCGTCTATCTTTCTCCACCCTTTCAACCCCCTAACACTAGATAAGAGAGAAAAAAGGAACGAGATCCTTGAATAAGGTTGGGGTTCAGAAAGGGGGTGACATTACTGATAGACTACTTTCTGCTAGTTAAGGGCATCGAGTTTCTTGGGGCAAGTTCGCCATTCTTGCTGTTTCTTCTTTGCACATGACCACTTAACAAACTGCAGCCAACAGCAATCAACAGCCACCAACCAACAAACTGCCAACAACCCCACTGAACAATCACCAACAACCAACCAACACCCACTCCTTTCGGGGCCCTAGCATTCTGAAAAGTCCCTAGAATTCCAAACCACACAACCACAGAAACTATCTGCAGCTGGTAAAAGCACACCGCTGCTACCGCAGAAGGCAAATCATAGCTGCTGTGGAGAATCTGAAGCAGGCCCATTTCCACACCTGGGGTTAAAAACATTCCTATACTATTTCTGTGTTTTTCAAAGAAATCAAAACTGCAAAATTGTCACAACAATCATATCATGTAAAAACTAGTCTTCCTTGCTAGTCTGTGTACCTGGGACAGCATCTCCACTGTGCCACACATATACACCGAGATCTGGTTTGGATGAAAAAACTTTTGAGTGGTCCTTTGAGATAATTAAAAGCAAACAAACAAAACCAAACTTGTTCCTCATGTGGATGGATTACCAGGAGACCTAGAAGGGAGGGAGGGGGTGGGAGAAAGGGGAGAGAGATAGGGAGGGGGAGAGAATGAATTATCAATGTAGCTGTGCTTTTGAAGCAGCAGCCCAGCAGGAGGGTTAAGGTGGTTGGATTGCCTGGCTGTGGTGTGTAGAGAGAATTTTGGTTTGAGAAACATATTAGTATATATTATATACTCAGATATATAAGGACAACGGTCAGGCCAAATTACCGCCTATGAGGTGAGGACTCTTCATTTTCCAGGGTCCCGTGGGAAGTGTCAAGTTCAGAGGCAGCGTGGTGTCATGCACACACGTTAGCTCAGCATTTGAGAGTAAATTCAGCATGGATTGGATAGCGCGGACCAGTGTCTTGAATGAAGGTCAAATAAAAAGTTTCGCAGAGGGCCAGGGAAATACTTGCGTGGCACGCACACACGGCACACAGTTGCTGTATACTAGTTGAAAAGAGTGTAAGACGCGTCTTTCCTCATCCACTACCGGAAGTGTAGTTCAACTGTTCCGCGGGCGAGTTGACGCGGAGATTTCTGGGAAGGGTAGTCCAGGTTCTCTGAGCGTTGCGCGTGCTTCTGTTGAGGCCACCGGATGCGGAGCATTCTGGGAAGTGTAGTTCAAATTCTCGGAGCGTTTGCGGGTGCTGCTGTTGTGCCGGCTGATGCGAAGCATTCTGGGAAGTGTCTCCCAGGTGGTTTCTGTTAGCGTCGCTCCCTTGCCCTCCCTTGAGTCTCTTCTCTCCCACACCTTCCTCGACTGATCCCTGGATCTGGAGGTTTGCGGGGTTGGCGGCGGGCGGCCATAGGGGACTCGGCTCCAGGCTGGTGAAACGGAAGCTCCCAGTGAGCCTCCCTGGATCCCACAGATATCGCACTGATAAGTCTCAGCGCGTGGCTCGGTCATCCTCCTGCCTCAGCCTCCGGTGTGTTGCGTTGACAGGTGTGAGCCGTCACACATTCCTTCACTGCTGTCTGGAATTGGGGTGCAAGGCCATGCTGATAGGGTTGTTTGGGGGCATTGATGTAGCTAGTGTCACCCTGCCCTGAAGGTTCTTCGTCTCACACCCACACTGCAGGGAACCGGGGTGGATGGAGGAAATTCGTCGCGAGCCTGTCATGTAGAAGGATAAACGGACACATCTGTAGCTTTCCATGATGTCAGGTTTTACTGAACGAAGTCATAAGCTGTATCAGTTTCGTTGGCTGCAATTTGCCAAGGAAGCTCGATTTTGCTTGGTAGTTGGCCACTAATCACGTGTTCTTTTATTTCAAGCTTAATATAACGAATGATAAGTCCCAGACCACGTGTCACTCTACACACGTTTATACACGCACGCATGCGTACAGGTTACGGAGTTGCTTAGAGGGTTAAAGATACTTTAGCATTAAGACAGGTTCCCCGAAGTCGCAGGCAGAGAGCTGATACAGGTGCAGAGAAGAGCCCAGGAGAGGACTAGATACAGATCTTCAGGGGAAAACCTGATGACAAACACGTTGGGGGTGAGGGGGTGGGGGTGGGGATCCGGGAGGACGTGTCTTAACGATGAGAAAGTCACAAACTATGTCAGTTTCATTGGCTGCAACTTGCCAAGGAATCTCGATTTTGCTTGGTGGTTGGCCATTAATCACAGGTTCTTTCATTCCAAGTTTAACATAATAATGATACGTTTCAGACAATGCGTCACTCTGCACACAGTTATACACGCACGTGAGTTTATTGTCACAGGTTGGATCATCGGAACTGAACTTGGGAACAAAGATAGGGGTCAGGAGTCCTTCACCAAACAAGGCTCCTGGCTACCAGGCTACTGAGTAGTGTGGCTGAGTCCCTTGGTGAGGTAGTTATATGCGATACGGTTGATGAACTACGTTATATGTTACCAGGCTGGCTTTGAACTCACAGAGATCTGCCAACCTCTGACTCCTGAGTGCTGGGACTAAAGGCTAGTCGATATCTTTTAATAGCACAAATGAGTTGCCTGGCTGTGGCTGTTGGTATAAACAAGACATAGATTCCTTCTTGGCACTTTTATCCAAAAATGGGGTAACTCAGATCAAGACTGTTGCCGCATAAAATTCAAAATGAGTCACAGTCTGAAAGCTGATAGTCCAAACAACAGAGCTCCCAGCCCCAAGCCCAGCATGCTGTCAAGATGGTGTGATTCAAGTGCAGCCCCCCACTCCCACCCCTACCCCCATTACGGATTCGGTGGAGGAAGGAGGAAGCAGTGGAGGTCTGTTGCCTTTGCATATCCAGGTGCCTCAAGCCAAGTGTATTACCTCCTGTTTAGGCGTAGCCTTTTAAAATATGTTTGTCTTATTCTCGATCTTTCTATGACTTTGTCCGTGGGTCATATATGTGTACTAGTATGTGCATGTGCTGATACATGCATGCTTCTGCATGCATGTGTCTGGGGGCCAAAGGTCAATACCAAGTATCTTCCATGATCACTGTCCGCCTTATTTATCCATTGACCTATTTATTGAATTATTTTGAGCCGGTGTCTCTCATGGAACCCACAGATGAGTGCCGGAGATCCAGATTCAGGTTCTCACGCTTTTCTTTAATCATTTCCTTTTCACAATGACAATTAGGGTGCGTGTGCAGGCGTGCACCCTCACCTGCCACATTGCGCATGTGCAGGGCGGAGGAAATCTCACAGGAAGGGTCGGTCCTAGGGACTGGACTCCGGTCATCACTGGTGACGCGCGCCTTTCCCAGAGATCCAGCACCACAGGGGCTCTTTTCCTTTTCTTTTTTTTTTTCTGAGACAGTTTCTCTGTGTCCTGGAATTTGCTGTTAACCAGGCTGGCTTCAAACCCACAGGGATCCTCCTGCCTCTGCCTCTGCCTCCTGGATTCTGGGTTCAAGGCCTGGGCCTCCACACTTGGTCCTCTCATTAGCTCTTGGGTCTTCTCTGTTAGAGCAGACAGGAGAGCCTTGAACTGTTCTTTCAGGAGATCGTAATCTCTTCTTGTGAGACTAATATCTCTCCAGCAGTCCGGCCTCTCACTGGGGGGGGGGGCGTGGGGCAGCAGGGAGTGCTCCCGGACCTCCTTTCTGTCCCCATCAATCAACCATCCTGGTTAGCCCTGGACACCTTCTCTGTTCTCTCTCTCTCTCTCTCTCTCTCTCTCTCTCTCTCTCTCTGTCTCCAGCTTGGTGGGTGGGAGGGGACAATTAACTGCTTGGTTAGGGATGACTGTCCTAATTCACAGTTTTTCTCCTTCCACAGGCTGACCTTGAGTAGGGCTGAATAGAAGGCCAGGTCGTGACTCCTTCAGCAAGGCTCCTCCTGGTGAGTGTGGCTTGGCTTTGTTGTTGTTGTTGCTTTGAGGTGGAGTGTCACTACGTAGCCCTGGCTGTCCTGGAACTCCCTCTGTAGACCAGGCTGGCCTCAAACTCAGGGAGTCACTCTCCTCTCCTTCCTGCCGGTCCCAATGATGGGATTAAAGGTGTATGTCACCACATCTAGCATAGTTTCTTTTTTTTATTTTAATGATGGAGTGTTGGTGTCAGGGTCATGAGGGACAATCAAAGAAGGAGGGTCGCTCCAGGATGAAGCAAGGCCTTGCAGGCAGCAGGGAGGTCCAGCCTCTGATGGACTGAGCCTCAAACAGCCGTGCAGAAGCGCCATTTATTGACTGTCTCACAACAGTTATTTTTAGAGTAAAACAAGTTCCTCGTACCAAAGCCGGATCTGCTCTCCGTGCTCCCCGAAGGAGCTCCTCACCCTGCAGTCTCAGTCTTTAGCAATATTCAATAATGCAAGGTGCTCCAGGTTTGCCACAGTGGCTGCATTGGGACTTACAGAGGAAGGGGTCCAGCGAGCTCCTGCTCCAACTGTGGTACTGACCCAAACTTTAGAGGAACGGTCCTACAAGATGCGGGAGTTGTCGGAGTCCTTGCTGCCAAACTTGACGACCTGTCTTCCTCCCCCCCCCAAATTTACGTGGTAAGAGGCACCAACTCCTGCTGCAGGTTGTCTTCTGTTGAGCCCCACATGTGCCCTGCACGCACACTCTAAATAAACATAATAAACAGGAGAAGCGTTGGAGCAAAGGCGTGCATAACTAAGTGACCTTGGTGTGTCTCCCCGTCCTTGTTTTGACCCAGATCCCTAAAAGTGGCTTGATACATAGTTAATGGCTGGCATTGCCTAGGGGGACCCATGATTTGTTACGGGGTGTCCCTTCTCTATCATAGCTAACTTCCTATCTTAGAGGGTGGTCTGTTTATCTGTGGGAAAAAACACTGGGGCTGGGGGGGAAGGGGTTCCAGGCCCAGCAGCAACAACCCGCGGATGGGCGAGCGGCAGAGTTCCGGGCTTTCACCACCTGAGGTTCCCACATACGGAGAAAGTCCAAGGTTCCAGAGACTGGAAGCTTGTAGGCGGCAGGCCCCCAGAAGACACATGGACTGGGTTTCCAAAGAGTAGTTTATTGTTCATGGCGTGATCTGGATGTGCGTGTGCCCCGCCCCAAATATCAGGGGGAGCTTGCTTAAATAGGGAGTGGGAAAGAGGAGGGACGGGGAAGGGATAACTTAATTAGCTACGCCCCTGGCCTTTAGATCTCATGAATATGGAAATCTGTTAGTCACGCCCTCTACCTGGATGTTAGCAAACCTCTCTGGAGGAGTTACTCTGAGCCAAAGGTGTCTGCAAGATGCAGGCTAATGGGGATGTATGTAGGGTGCATGTGGGAGTCGTCTGGAATCCGGGAGTGTGGGGAGATAAGTGCTGTTCCTGACAGGCTATGTCCCTGTTGGGTCCCCAGCTATCTCAGACCCAGTGCTCTACCAGGGAGACCAAACCACCTCTTTGCAGCCCCACATTCATCTATAGTCAAGCTGGTAGTTTGTGACAGTGACTCGTCTAGTCGTCTTTGATGCCCTCAGATGAGAGTGCTGGTGTTTTACGGTAATATTTAAAACAGCAAGGCCCAATCTGGCTTGTTTTTATGGGGCCGCCATGTTCCCGACTAAGCAAGGCCTGAGGCCACGAGCAACAGCTCAGGCCAGCCAGAAGCACCTGCCCTGGCATCCACGAGACGCCAGTGTGGAAGATAGCTCCGCCAATCTACCACGCTGTCTCCACAATGTTTGGCTGAGCCTAGACCATCCTGCCATCCATGTGGTACCCAGTAGAAATGAGACTTTAAAGTGTAATTGTTATCTAAAGGCTTTATATATTTAGAAATGCTCGAGTAACAAGATGCCCACACAATTAGAGTTGTTTCCCAATGTCTAACCTTAAGATATATAAATCGTTACCCAAGACCGTCCTGAACCCACGGGTGGTTCTCCATGGCTCCTACATCTCCCTCCTTCCTTCCTGGCTCCTCCCCTTCCTTCTCCTCCTCCTCTCCTCACTCCGCCCACCTCTCCTACAGCCCAATTGCCGAGCTTTATACAAATGTAGTGGAAGACATCCCTACATGCTGGTGCCCGGTAGTGGGAAGATGCCCTGCTACATGCTGGTGCCCGGTAGTGGGAAGACACCCTGCTACATGCTGGTGCCCGGTACCCAGTGCGGGTTTCCTCCACGTGTTTCTTTAACTCTGACCCTTCTCTGCCCCTGTACCTGCCTCTCGCCCCTTTCCGCCAGTGCCCACTTCTCTCTGACTCCTGTCATCTCTTCTTGTTTTTAGAAGCAACAGAGAGACAAGGCTTAGGATGCCAGCTGTGGAATGCGGCTGACTTCAGGGACCCCCGCCTGCCTCTGACCTCTCCGGTGCATGGGGGCATCAGCTGCCATCTTTGTTGGTAAGAATGCCCTAAAATACCAGGTACCTCCCCGAGGGAGCTGCCTACGTATGTTCATTTGCTTCCCATCATCATCTTGGGCCCGACATTCCATCTCTGTGCTTTTTATAGCCAAGGATGGGCACAGCAGCTTAGGTGTTGGGACCAAGGCCACACAGTAGCTTCTCCTTTGCAGGCACTTGGAAGGAACCCTCGTGAGCCAGGGTGCTAGTGTGCATGCGCTGCTCAGGGTCCCTGGTGTGCCAAACACTAGCACATTTCTAGATCTTAGAATGACTTCTGAGACAGGGTCTCACTGTGTAATCCAGGCCAACTTGAACTGATAGCAATCCTCCTGCCTCAGTCTCTCCTGAATGTCAGAATTGCAGGTGTGTGAGATCATACTATACCATTTCTGTCCAGCAGTGATGACTCCTGTAGTCTATTAATTCCAATTACATTGATTATAGCAATGTGATTACCTACATCTCACAGAGGCGGGGACTTTATTCAATTGTCTCTGTTTCTACCGTAAAGTCTTTCATGGCTCTCCTCTTAATGTGGCAAGTTTGCAAAACCTTATGTCTTCAGGAAGCTGGCCACCCGTGCAGCCCGCTTTTTAGAGTACTGAAGTAAGCACCATTTTCTACTGCCCCGGGATGAAGGGCAGATTCACAAACGAGAGAGAAGGACGCCTGCTTGAAGCACATCTTTTGTGTGTGTAGCTAGGCAGGTGACTCTTGGCCAGGGCTCACAGCTGCAGGGGTGCATGGTGACTTAGTCAGCCTCCCTGAGGACGGGACGCAGTTGCTGTCTACAGAAGGCAGCCACTGAGCTGGTCACACCCTGGCCGAGTTCTCACGGCTTCTCTCTCTTCCTTCATTACATGTCTTAAGACCCAGCCATTCCCCAGGAGGACAATGACCAAGGTCAAGGTGAGTTGGGCTGTTTCTCTCTTACATTTGCTGGCTCACTTGTTGAGTGGATGTGGCCGTATAGAGGTACACGTGTGCCATAGCCTGGCGTGCACGTGGAGCTCAGAGGACAACTTGTGACTCTCCCCTCCACCCTGTGGGGCCTGGGCATGGAACTCAGCTTACGAGGCCTCGTGGCAAGTACCTTCACTCCTGAGCTCTCTCACCGGCCTTAAAGTCTCATCTCTTTCTCAAACCCAGTGGCTCTCAGCCTCCCTAAGGCTGCCACCCTTTACTGCAGCTCCTAATGTTGTGGTGACTCTCAACCATAGCGTTACTTCCATTGCTGCTTCATAACTGTAGTTTTGCCACTGCCATGGACTGTAATGTAAATATCTGATATCCAGGATCTCTGGTATGTGACCGCTGTGGAAGGGTTCAACCCCCAAAGGGGTCCCATCCCACAGGTTGAGAACCATGGCTCAAAGGTCCCACTTATCCCCTTGCTTCTTAAGAAGTGATGAGGAAAACTGTTGACATTTGAGACATTCTTGGATGCCAGATGTTAATCACCCCTGTTGTTATTTCTGTCATTATAAATAAATATCAATTATCTATTTATAATTGGATGAATGAGACAATAAGAACAAAGGCTGGGAGATGGCTCAATGCTTCAGAGCATTGGCTGCCCTTCCAGAGGACCCATGTTTGGATCCCAGCTTACATCAGGTGGCTCAAGTCAGCCTGTAACTCCAGTTCCAGGGATCTTGTGGCCTCCGAGGACAGCAGCACTCACGTGTATATACATAGTCACACATACAGATAATTAAACATATTAAAGATTTTAAAAAGACAGTAAAAATGCTGGCATTTTTAATCCCCGCACCTGGAAAGCAGAAGCAGGCAGATCTCTGTGAGTTCAAGGCCAGCCTGGTTTACATAGTGAGTTCCAGGACTGTCAAAGCTATACAGAGAAACCCTGTCTTAAAAAACAAAACAACAACAACAAAATACTAACTACTACTACATATGATTGGCTGAACAAGCACAGACTAGGGAAGCCCGTGGTGCCATCATCCAGTTTGGGACACTCTGCTATACACAGAGTTAGAGAAGAGAATATTTACTACATAGATGCTAAGGAATGGAAGTATGGGCCAGCGATTAGCTTGGACAGAGCACTTGCCTCGCTTGTTCAACACCCTGGCTTTGGTCCCCAGCAGGGCAGAACTAACACTTAAAGTTAAAGTTAAAATATAACTTTAAAGCCAGTTAAAATATGAGAAAGGTAGGCAGAGTACCAAAGAGAAACAAACATGGGGCCAGGGACATAGCTTAACAGGTAGAGTGCTAGCCTTGTATGCATGAGGCCCTAGGGTTAATTCCCAGTACCACATACTCCAGTCTTGGTACCACACCCTTGGGATCCCAACAGTCAGGAAAAGGAGGCAGGAAAATTAAGAAATGCAGGGTCATCCTTGGCTACACATCAAGGTTGAAGCTAGCCTAAGCAATGAGACCTTGTCTATAAATAAGTAAATAGAAAATAAACATGGTTAGTAAATATTTGAAAAATACATTATTTTAGTGATCAGGAGGTAAACAGAAATATCAAGTTGTTTTTCACTGATTTACAGTAGGATTTTTTAAAAACAACAACAAAAAAAAAACATTTATTTTGAGCATTTGAGTGTACTCAGAGAACAACCCGTAGGAGTCAGTTCTCTTCTTCCATCATGTGGCTCCCAGGATTTGAACTTGGGATGTCTGGCTTGGCAGCAAACTCCTTTGCCCATTGAGCTGCCTGTTACTAGCTCACATTTTTGTTATGGGTTCAGTGTTGTCTATGGCATGAAGAACCAAGAATATTTATATTAATTTTGGGGAAAGAATACTAATAAAAAGGAGGAGGAGGAAGAGGAGGAGGAGGAAAGAAAGAAAAGGAGGAGGAAGAGGAGGAGAAGAAGGAAGAAGAGGAAGAGGAGGAGGAACAAAAGAAGAGGAGGAGGAGGAAGAGGAGGAAAGAAAAAGAGGAGGAGGAGGAAAGAAAAGGAGGAAGAAGAAGAGAAGGAAGAAGAGGAAGAGGAGGAAAGAAAGAAAAGGAGGAGGAGGAGAAGGAGAAGAAAAGGAAAAGAAAAAGAAAACCCCCGTTACGTCATGCATTATAAATGTAAAATTGCGTATTTGTTGACACTGCATTTTTAACATATGAGAATAGGGACTTCACATAAAAAGTGGGCCTTCTGTGATTTTTCTTTTTTGTCTTGTTTTTAAGACAGGGTTCCATCCTGTCCTGGAACTCAATATGGCTTCAAACTGACCAGTCACCCTCCTGTCTTGGCCTCCCACGTGCTGGAAATACAAGCATTTTACAGGAGGTTATGTGGTCCAGTGTCTGAGGTGCTGGCAGTGGACCCGGGGCTTTGTGGATGCCAGGCAGGAACTCCACGCCCCAAGCCCCAGCTCATCCACAGCTGCCTCTGTTGAGAGACTTAGGTGGCATGTGTTTGCTGTCACAGGAGATGGTGACCTTCAGGGACGTGGCCGTGGTCTTCAGCGAGGAGGAGTTGGGGATGCTGGACGCCGCCCAGAGGAAGCTGTACCGCGATGTGATGCTGGAGAACGTGAGGCTGCTGCTCTCAGTGGGTGAGGACGGGGTAGCAGACGCTGGCCCTGGCTGTGCATGCAGCCCTTGAAGGGGTCTCAGGATTTTTAATCATTGCGAGGCACAGAGCTCGGTCATTCTAGTGCCCCGCCCGTAATTAGTTTGTGTGGTTCGTAGATGCACCACAGTGGGCAGGGTGATGCCGTGGTTTCCTGCCTTCTCTAATGTAATCACCTCCACACATGTAGTAGATATATGAACAATTTTTGTTAACATTAGAAATCTTTACTTTGTGGGGCTAGAGGGATGGCTCAGGGTTAAGAGCTCTGGGTGGTCTTCAGAGAACCCGGTTTTGGTTCCTAGCACCCACATGCCAGCTCCCGGTCGCCCGTAACTCCAGTTCCACAGAGATCTGACTCCCTCGTCTCACCCCTGCAGGCACCAGAATGCACATGGTACATAGATATACATGCAGGCAGAACACTCATACACATAAAATAAATAAACCTTAAATTTAAAAAAAGATCACTCTGTGTGTGTATGTTTGTATGTTTGTCTGTCTGTGGCTGCATATGTGCCATGGCATGCATATGGAGGTCAGAGGCCAACTTGTGGGACTTGGTTCTCTCCCTCCACCATTTGAGTCCCGGGAATTGAACTCAGGTCTTTGGGCTTGGCAGCAGGTGCCTTTCCACTTAAAGCTGATTTGCTGGCCCTTTTTGAACAATTTTTAATGAAAAAAAAAAAAAGGGTAGAAAAGCCACGCATTGTGCTTGTACAACTTTAATCCCAGCACTTGAGAAGCAGAGGCAGGCAGGTCTCTGGGAGTATATGGCTATCCTGGCCTACAACATAACAAGTTCCAGGATAGCTCGGGCTACACAGAGGGACCCTGTCTGAAAGGGCTGGTGGGAGGAGCAAAAATCAGAGCCCTCAGAGGTAACTTCTCATTGCAGCAAAGAGTAGAGGTTGTTGTGAGAGATTGCAAGAGGAAAAGTGTGTGTGTGTGTCTGTGAGTGTGTGTGAACATGTGTGAGAGTGTGAGGGTGTGAACATGTGTGTGAGTCTGTGTGAATGTGTGTGTGAATGTATATGGGGGAGTGAGTGTGTGTACATGTGTGAAAGTGTAAGTGTGTATATGTGTATGACTGTGTAAATGTGTATATGTGTGAGTGTGAGTGTGTGTGTGCGGTGATGGAGATTGACTCTAGGGCCTTGCGTGTGCTTGGCAAGCACTCTACCATGAAGATATATTCTAAAAACTGTTTTTACTTTTTTTTTTTTGATTTTTTCGAGACAGGGTTTCTCTGTGTAGCCTGGGCTGTCCTGGAACTCACTCTGTAACCAGGCTGGCCTCGAACTCAGAGATCTGCCTGCCTCTGCCTCCCAAGTGCTGGGATTAAAGGTGTGCGCCACACCCGCCCGCTCTGTTTTTACTTTTTATCTGAGACAAAAACTGGATCGTTGTTCCATAACAATCCAGGCTGGCCTAGTACTTACGTTTCCTGGGCAGGCTTTGAACCCGTAACCCTCCTGCCTCAGTTTCCCCAATGCTGGGATTACAGGCCTGCGCCGCCAGTCCTGGTGAAAATGTACCTTTTTGATATTCATGCTATTTGTGTCTTTTACATAAAACACATTTCTTTTGTTATGACACAATTAGGAAATGGAAAGCAGGGCAAGGCAGGAGGATCACTATGAGTTTGAGACTAACCTGGGGCATAGAGTGAAATTCTTGTCTCAAAACCTGCAGAGCAGGTGGATTTCTGTGAGTTCGAGGCCAGCCTGGTTACAGAGCGAGTTCCAGGGTAGCCAGGGCTACACAGAGAAACCCTCTTGAAAAACAGAACAGACAAACAAAAACAAGTTCGGAAAACACCTATCGTGTGTGTGTGTGTGTGTTGTGTGTGTTGTGTTGTGTGTAGGATGCCAACATGTGTGTGCCATATGACGCTTGTTGAAGTCAGAGACAACATTGTGGGGTCAATTTTCCTCTTGCCCCATGTGGTCCCAGGAATGGATGTAGGCCATCAACTATGGCAGCAACTGATTGACCTTCTGAACCATCTTGCTGACCTGCTCGTGATTTATCTCTCTTATTTAAATTTTAGTATGTGTGGTTTATCTGTGGGTACCACAAAGGCCAGAAGAGGTATGTATCCCCTGGTGCCATAGTTACTGACTGTAGTGAGCCACCCAGTTGTGGGTGCGGAATCAAACTTGGGTCAATTGCAAGAACAGTAAGTGCTCTTAACCAGCGAACCATCTCTTCACCCCCAAGAGTTAATTTTAAATAAACCTCTCATAGAGCCTCAGTCGTGGCATCTAAGCTATCCACCCGGTTCCAGAGAGTTCATGAGCTTTGAATGGTGAAGATGTCTGCCCATGGCAGTGAACCTGCAGGTGCAGTCAGCGAGGCTCTGAGTCTGTCCCGTCTAGCTTGTCACCTTGGGCACAGTGTTGGCACCAGTGTCAGCCTGTGCCGAGGTCACAGAGAGACTTGTCCGGGTCTGTTCTACTCCAGTGCTGCTGTCCTGGGCTTTTATCCTCAGTTCTCCACTCTCACGGGCTCCTTTGGATGTCAGCCACATCATGGCTTCCTGCGACTGATGTACTTGTGTACTTACTACTCGGTGAGGTCAAATCTGGGGCTTACAGCTTCCCCTGGGTCTGTCCCTCCCCCCTCCCACATACCTATGTGACATGGCCTGTGACTTCCTACCCTGCCAGTCATTTCCACTCGCACTGGTGTCCTTACTGTAGCCACACATGCTCTTGCTTCCTTGTCTGCTTTTAAACTGTCAAGATGTTCTTAACCTGAGACCCTCCTGACCCCTCCCTGGGGTCATGCTGCTCTTGGCTAAGCTCTTAGGCCACACAGGGGGCCTTATCGTCCTCTTCCCTTCCTTTGCCCTGTTCTGTTGTCTGTCCGACCACTGATGGCTGTGTGCAGTTCTGCCAAGCCTTTAGCTCACTGTGCTCCCCGCACAGCGGTCTCAGGAGGGGCCCTGTGCAGAGCAGCTGTGCTGTGAGTACTGTTGAGGGGATGAATGAGTTAACAATGGCTGTGTGGATTCTCTTCCGGTTAGACAGGGAGACCCCTAGTGGTTGGCAAAGTTTAAAATGTATAATCAAAGCATAGTGTAGAATAGTTTTTTTTCTTTTGACCACTTATTGTCAAGACATTTTTAAGATGTCGAATTTTAATTTTCTAGGTGCCTTTACAGATAGATAAGTAGATAGATAGATAGATAGATAGATAGATAGATAGATAGGTGTTAATGTTTATTATCTGAACTCTGTAGCCTCCAGCATCTGTAACAAAAGATTGTGGGCACAAACTCTGTGTTTAGGTCCCTGTACTACAATAGTAAAAATAATAAAATAATAATATAATAAAATAAAACCAATAGGCTTAAGTGGCTTATTAACAACAGAATCCTGAGTCTGGAAAAATGATGAGCACCGGCTGCTCTTGCAGAAAGACCTGAGTTTGGTATCCTACCCACATCAAGTGGCTCATGTCTGTAACTCCAGCTCCAAGGAATCCAGTGCTCTATGTGACCCCAGGTGGGCGCTACACACGAGGTGGCTCAGCAGTCAAGTGGCCTGGTTTGTTTCTCAGCACATACATGGTGGCTCACGACTGACTATAACTCCAGCTGTAAGGGGATATGGTGACCCCCTTCTGGCCTCTGTGGGTACTAGGCACACAGGCAGCGAACAGACATGCAGCAGGCAGACACTTACACACACACATAGGAACAAACATGCAGAACTGTGTCTCACTGTTCTAGAAGCATGGAAGTCCGAGTTGAAGGCACCGCAGACCTGATGCCTGACGGGGACTCCGGGACCCAGAGCTGCCCACTCCTTCTTGCTGTGTCTCCTTGGGTTGAAGGGCAGGAGCCTTTTGTGGCCTCTATTATGGTCACTAACCCATTCCTGGGTCTCCAACTGCAGGACCTGACCGCCTCCCTGATGCCATCCATCCTCCTGGGGTTGTCAGGATTTTAGCCATCTTAAAGAGAATGGTTTTTTCTGTGGCTTTTCCATATCATACTCAGTTGGCGGAGGTGCTGTCTCTTTTGTTGTGGCAGTGCTGAGGGTGGACCCAGGGCCTCACAGGTGTTAGGCAAAGCCACCAAGCAGCCTCCCAGGCTTTTAAAAGGCCACTTCTTTTTCTCTTTCTCTTCCTTCTTTGCTTTTTTATTTTTCTTTTCTTCCCTCCTCTTCCTCCTCCTCCTCCTCCTCCTCTCTCCTCTCTCTCCTCTCTTCTTCTCCTCTTCCTCCTCCACCTTCTCCTCCATCTCTTCCTCTTTTTTGAGACATGGTTTTTCTCCATAGCCCTGACTATGCTAGCCATAGACCAGGTTGGCCTCGAACTCACAGAGATCTCATCTGCCTCCCTAGTGCTGGAATTAAAGGCATGCCACCACACTGGCTTGCTCTTCCTATCTCGATGGAAAAAAAATTTTTTTTTGCTTTGTTTTGTTTTCCCCCTTTGGATACTTTGTAGAGCTTGTAATGGTTCTCACTGTTATGTGGTGAATGGAGCCAGAAGCACTGACCTTGGCTTCTGGGCCTGTCAGGAGAAGACGGGATCCTGGATGCTAGAAGAGAGGGAACTGTTAGTCCTCTGGTTCAGTGAAGCCTCAGGCTGTGGTCTTAACTGTCTAACTCCAACATCAGCCAACAGAGCATTCACACACCCTACCTCTCTCTGAATTCTCTTTATGCTTTCAGGAGGCAAGAGTCTAGAGGAGATGGAGTCTCTTGAGGAAGTGGGATTGAGGCACCTGCCACACGAGGAGCTTTTTGGTCACAAATCTGGCAGCAAGTTACAAGGGAGTTAACCAAGGCTCGAGACTGCAGAGTAAGCGTCGGGGAAACTGGCTCTCAGTCGAAACGAGATGATGTGCATCGTGCAGCCGAGGAGTACAGCAAGCATTCCGGTCAGAAATCACGGCTCCAACGCCACTGCGGAATAGACGGTGGTGAAGAACCTTACAGAGAGGAGAGGGGCGAGAAAGACTCCTGGGACTCTCCCCTTCAGTCTAACGGGCGACTCCCCGAAGGAGAGAAAAGGTATAGATGTGAAAAATGTGACCACTCCTTCTGTCGGCTATCGGGTCTCCAAGCCCATCAGGTGAGGCACACCGGAGAGAAACCGTACAAGTGTGAGGAGTGTGGCAAGGGCTTCACGCGCGCCTCCACCCTTCTGGACCATCAGCGAGGCCACGCAGGAAACAAGCCCTATCAGCGCAATGCTTGCTGGAAGAGTTTCTGTCACAGCTCGGAGTTTAACAATCACATACGAGTCCACACGGGAGAGAAACCCTACGTCTGCGAGGAGTGCGGGAAAGGCTTCAGCCAGGCCTCCCATCTTCTGGCCCATCAGAGAGGCCACACCGGAGAGAAGCCCTACAAATGTAGCACGTGTGGGAAGGGCTTCAGCCGGAGTTCAGATCTTAACGTTCACTGTAGAATCCACACGGGAGAGAAGCCCTATAAGTGTGAGACGTGTGGGAAAGCCTTCAGTCGAGTCTCAATCCTCCAAGTGCACCAGAGGGTCCACAGTGAAGACAAACCGTACCAGTGCGCGGAGTGCGGGAAGGGCTTCACTGTGGAGTCACACCTTCAAGCACACCAGCGGTCCCACACCGGAGAGAGACCCTATCAGTGGAGGAGTGCGGTAGAGGCTTCTGTCGGGCCTCCAATTTCCTGGCTCACCGTGGAGTCCACACAGGAGAGAAACCGTATCGATGTGACGTATGCGGAAAACGCTTCCGGCAGAGGTCGTACCTCCATGACCACCAGAGGGTCCACACTGGAGAGAAACCCTACAGATGCGAGGAGTGTGGCAAAGTCTTCAGTTGGAGCTCATACCTCAAAGCCCACCAGAGAGTTCACACGGGAGAGAAACCGTACAAGTGCGAGGAGTGCGGGAAAGGGTTCAGCTGGAGCTCAAGTCTCCTCATTCACCAGCGAGCCCAGCTGACGATGAGGGTCAGAAGGACTGGCCCGAGTCAGAAGGCTCACAGGGCAAACAAACTCTATAATGTTTTATAGTTCGACATTTCAAATGGAAGCTGAAAGGTCCCAATTCTTAGAGTCCTCAAGGGAGACAAAGGAGTCGTAGTATCAGTATTTTGACTGGAACAGGATGCATAAGGATACTGTCGAGACCACAAAGCAGAGAAGCTTTCTAAGTTGGAGCCATGGAGACTTCAGTCAGAACCTTGCCCTTTACCACTTGGAGACGGTAACTGCGGGAAAGTTGAGTGGGATCTGGAGATATCTCAAAGGAAGGGATCTATTTCACGGGAGCAACTTTCTTACACTGCTGGTTGCAGCCTCATGTGGGGCTTCATATCCATAAGTGACAGTCACAAGATATTTAGGGATGCTACAAGCTTTCTGCCTATCCAGTGACCAAACCCTCGAATTCAACAGGTAATAAATCCGAGGGGCTTCTGGCAGCTCTTACCCATGCTGCAACTGTGTGACTTCACTACAGCCGTCCCCAGAACACACAGAGTGAACCCTTATATGTCGCCGTCACCACACCCAGAACCATGGGCACTGCTCGACGTCTCTCTGCTCAGGGCCAGCACTGTTGTCTGTTACAAATTGCACTGCTTTGTACTGTACGCATTTCCTGCTCTCCCTGAAGCAAATGCTGTGCTTACAGTACTTGGCTGTTCTCACTCTTGAGTGCTTGTTAAGCATCGAGCTGGTTTACCTGCAGATTATGCTGTGTCTCCGCGTGGTTTTCAGCGTCCCCGTTACTCCCCTACACAAAGGGCTCCATGGAACTACTATGCAAATTTAGTTTGTGATTAATAAATTATCACTTATTGAAACTGTTTCAAAATAAATTTCTTCCCAATTAATAGTAAATGTTTGAGTTGTTTGTCTACATTGTGTACCTCTGTACCCAAGCGGTGCCTAAGATGTCACATGCCTTCAGTACACTGTTAATCAGCCTTGAGAAGGGCAGTCACTTGAAAATTTTTATTCAATCTGCCTGCTGCAAAGAGGCTAAAGGAGGAGATAATGTTTAATTTATATATGGTCACTGAAATTTTTCCAAAAGAATTAGAAAGCAAGAAAAAGGAATTACATTAATCAATTAATTTAAATTAATTCATTAATTAATCAATTTATTTATTTTTGTGCCAAAAGTGGTTTCTGAGCCAGCTATGGGCCACAGTGACTGTCTCCAACTTGAGTCTAAAGTCAATGAAATAAACATGGGGATGAGTTGATTGAAAAGAAAATGATGAGAAACGAGCCAATTATAATAATAAAGGCAAAGTCTCACTGTATAGGCAACAGCCTCGTTTCTTGTAAAGAAGAAGCACAGGCTGAGAAACTTCAGGAGACCAGGTGAAGAAAGCCAGCTTTGGCAGAGAAGGGGGGGAGCTAGCAGGAGGGAGGCGGAGCAGCAGAACAAGAAGGGAAAGCAGTTGGGACAGAAGGTACTAGGAGACAGTTGAGCTCGGGAAGCTGAGCTGCGCAGATAGGCTAGACCATTGTTATAGTTTGGAGCTGTTAGAATTGGGAAAACTGGGAGAAGGGACTGTTTACACTGATGGGAAACTGAGGGAGGAATAGTTGGGAGAAATATTTGAAGGGGCCTGGCTGGAAACTAGGAGGAGGGAGTTAGGAGAACGGGTTACTGTTTTGAAACAGCCATTTACATCTAGAATTACTACTATGTTGATTAATGGTAATATATTTAACTTTACTAAGAATAATGTTAAAGAATACACTGCTGTCCATTTTGTATTCTTGCCATCGACATGTTAGGTTCTCGCATGTTAGCATTTTTTTCCCACAAGTTTATGGTAGCAGCTCATTTCACATATATCCATTTCTTTAAAAAATTATGTAAAGATAAACATGTCCTTGTTTGCTATTCATATTTCTATTGAGATTGCTGAACCATGTTCGAATCACTCCTTATTAAAAGTTGGTTCTTGTGCTGGGCTTTTATAGTGAGTGCAAGGAGAGGATTTACTCCCGTACACTGTCACATGACTTCATTTGTGCGGTAGCATGCATGCCCCAACACATGCATGAACATACCAATAAAGAGATTATTTTATTTTTTCTTTCTTTTTTATAAAACGTTTTTTGTGTTGTCTGTGCATGCAGTGCTCGGGGACGCCACAAGAGGGCGACGGGTTCTCCGGAGCAGGGGTGACTAATTTTTGAGCTCCCTAGTACCGGGTACTCTGTAATAGCAGTGCTCTCCGCACTACGTCGCCTCTCCAGCGCCAAAGCCTATAGACGTCCTAAGGCAGACATCCTACATTGTAAAGACACTGTTGCCCAAGACTTTCTTAGGGAGTATGAGAAATGAAAAACAACAGGGAAATTCAACCCGGGAGGGCGGTGCTCCTCCCCTAGCTTCGGGGACGAGCCATCCACGCCCTGCATCCTCCTTCCGTTACCAAGTCACCTCACGGTTTCTCACCGGATTCTGGAACTCGTCGGTCATGCTTGTTAGCATCGTCCTCTGCATGAGTTTTAACCAGACCCTAGGATGTCCCCCAGATGCTTCTGAATCGACAGTAATTGCGTCTCGGGCGAGAAGGAAGGAGCGAGGTTTTGAAAGGTAAGGAGCAGCGCGAGCTCCGGGGAGCGTCCCCGTGCCTGCAGGCCCTCCGGCGAGCCGATTGTGCAGTGCTCCCGCAGCCCCCTCCCCTGCCTGCTGCCCCCTCTCCGCCTGTAGCACCCCCCGCGCTGCTGCCCCTTTTCTTGGACTGCAGCCCCATCTCTGCCTGCAGCCCCCTCCCCTCCCCTTTCCTCAGCTCCCCTCCCTGCCTGTGGCCTCCCTCTCCCCCGCAGCCCCCCTCCTTCTCCTGCCGTCAACCCCTCTCTGGTCCTGCAGCCCCTTCTAGCAACCCCTCTTCCGGCCTGCAGCACCCCTCCCGCCTGCAGCCTCCTCTCCTCCCTGCAGCCCCTCTCCCTCCCTGCGGTCCCCTCTCCCTCCCTGCGGCCCCCTCTCCCTCCCTGCAGCCCCTCTCCCTCCCTGCAGTCCCCCTCTGTCTCCCTGCGGTCCCCCTCCCTCCTAAAAGCCCCCCTCCCCCGAAGCCATCTAACCCCTTCTGCAGCTCCCTCTTCTACCTGCAGCCCGTCTCCCCCCCCCCGCCCCCAGTTCCTGCGGCTCCCCTCCAGGCCCGCAGCCCACCTTCTCCACCCATAGCCGCCTCAGCTTCTGCCCCTGCCGCTAGCTGTCTCTCTGTGCATTTATTGACTGTTCTGCAAAAGACAGAAATTAGACCTTCCTAGTAACATACATGGAGAAAAAAAAAAATGGATCATGAACTGCCTAAAACTGCCTGGCACGTAGGTCTCATGGCCTCTGTCAATCAGCTAGCTACTCACGGCTATGACCCACCTATGACCTTTATAGGAAGGAGCTGGCTGCTTACACCAGGTGCTGGGGCAAGACTGTGAGATTTTAATGTAGGTGATTTTGTAATTTTACAATAGTTGGTTTCCCCGCAGCCCTGACTTCCCAAAAAGCAGTGCCGGAAGCCACGTGTGACTAAGATTGACTGACCCTGGAGGATGTGTGAGTTGTACACCCGGAATGACTGTAATTAGAGGTTAGTTTATACAGAGTGTTGTACCCAGATTGCAACAACCCCTAAGAGACCGCCAGGAACCACAACTCTGATGTAAGCACAGGAGAGTCTTTATTCAAGCTGAACTGGAGCCACCAACCTTCCTGATGGCACAAGGAGAGTGACCCCAGCTCTTAGCTGAAGGGGATTTATAAAGGAAAAAAACAAAACACAAAAACGCAAGCAGGGGTTTCTAAGCCTTAGCATTACATGACAGGGTAAAGGAATGTTGGTCTTTTTCTCAGAGCAAGGATGAGGGCCATATCACTTCAAGGACAGCAGACAGTAGCTTTCTCCAAGGACGGCAGCGTAAGAGTTTGGAGGACAAGATAGAGTCTCTCCTGCTGGGTTTTGGCCTCTTCATTGGCCATGTCTCTCCAAGGACAAGTTAACTTAAATAGAGTCTTAAGAACAAAATGGAGTTTATTCTGCTACCTCAGTCCTTTCAAAAGGAGCCACAAGAGTGGGGAGGCTGGCCTCAGGAGCTAGGCTGTGCGACCCACAGCCAGTGGCTCAGTCTTCCTGGTCTCAGCTCCCAGAGGAAGCCAGCCAGTATCCTGAGTATAGACTTGCAGGGAACTTGAGAGCAGGCTTTTGTGTATTGGACCTGTGTGTGTGTATGTACACATGGTGTAGTGTGATAGTTAGGTCAACCCCAGGTTCCCAGGAACCATCCCCTGTTTTCCCGTTTAACATTTATGTAGGGGTGGGGCCCTCAAGTTGCCAGTGTGGATGTGGAGATTGAAGACCACGTTGGGGAGATGCTGCCCGCCTTCCACCCTGTGGAGCCTAAGGATCAAACTCAGTCAGGCTCGGTGGTAAATGCCTTTACACCAAATCCCCCTGTGGACTTCTCGCTTGCCTAATTAGTCGAGGGCAGCTGACCAAGAAGCAGGCAAGATAACACCATTATCTGCCTTCTCAGCACTGGATTTACAGATCTTTGCCACTGGCGTGCAGCCCCCACCCTCCCTTCCCTGACTTCTCAAATCAAATGTGTTCTTGAGATGAAACTCAGTTCTTCATGCTTGCCCAGCAAGCTAAAGTTGGCTTTACCAACTAAGCCATCTCCCAGTCCCTTTTTTACATTATAGACATAGAGATGTCCAAAATTACAGAATCATGTAAAAAAAATTGTTACTACTTTACCATGTTTTCTTGGGTAAGTTTCTGTCAAATGGCAGCTATGTTCCTTGGGACTGGCTGACCCCTACAGCAGTTTAGAAACTCACCTCAAACCAGCAGAGACAGGTACCTCCTCTCCTGGAGACAGTACCCCCCGCCCCCCCCTGCCCCCCACCTCCCCTTTCAAGCCCCACCCAGACTCAAGCTCCGCCCATATTCCAGCCCCACCCATCTAACTGAGAACTCCTGCAGCTACCCCCTAGAAGTCTGCGTTCTAATGAGATCCAGGTGACTCCCACACAGGCCCAATGTAAACAATTGAGGCCAGGGTCTCATCTGAAAATTCAGGCTTAGAAGGTTCACCGTGCCACCTGGCACAGATAAAATGGACGGAGTACTGTAGTCACGGTACTGTGATCCCCCGGCCCCACACACTTGCTTAATAAATATTGTCAACGGTCACACCTGCTAAAAATCCCAAGCAACACGAGGCAATGGTGTATGCAGAGCCACACGTGTTCCCTGTAGACTCCGCGAGTGGATTTATTGCCTTCCGTGTACTTCCATCAGGAGTGGCACGCCGAGTACCAGTTACGGTGGATTAGCGTTAGTTGCTGTTTCCCTTTTACCATCCTCACCATTATCACCACCGATTACTGAAAGTTTCCTTAGAATTTAAAACTTAGAGAAAATTGCAAAAAGTAGTACAAGGAGATCTCATATGTTGTGGTTGGGCACGTCGTTCTGTGACGTGCTCCTGAATGGAGTACAGTACGTACATGGGATCGCTGTCATCCTCTGACCGTAGGCTACATGGAACACGCACCTGACTCTCAGCTGTGTGGTCAGTGGCACCGTCGAGACATCTGTCTTTTCTGATTTCTGCCTTGTAGGCTCTGCACCTCCCAGAAGGACGGGTAAAAAGCGAGCAGGCCCATGGTAAGTAGACTAGCCTCTCGCTGTCGAATGCACTTCTCAACTAGAGGATTTGAATCATGTAAGGAGACTCAAAGCATTGGAGAGCAGACAGGATGGCTCAGGGGTTAAGTCCATGGCTCCAGGTCTGATGACCTAAGTTTGATCCCCAAGATCTACATGGTGGAAGGAGAGAACCAACTTCCACAAGTCATGCTCTGTCGTTTACACAAGCATTGTCACACACACACATACAGGCCCTGTGTGTGCACATTCGAGCACACACAATGAGTAAATGTCATTTTAAAAATGGAAGGAATGAAAGCACTTGAGGTCTTAAGGATATGCCAAGTGCTTGTTTGTCCCTGTAAGTTTAACTGTCCTATACCTTTTTAGGGCCATTGTAGCCTCGAGAGACATTAGTGTTGACTCTTCTCTTAGGGAGACAGAGACAAACGTCTGTTTACCCCAAGTAGGGAATCCACAACGGACTCAAGTAAAAATACCACACAAGTCCAAGTTGGTGAGTTTATTGGGGTTACTCCCAGGAACAGGGTGACTCCAAGGCAGCTGCATCATGGAAGCATTTCCCTAGAACTTTATGTACAATTTGCAGAACATCTCAATAAGTAGGAGAGGCTCTTCTAGGAAACTCTTGTTGACCTGAATATAACTCTATGACTGAGGGACCTTGGTCATCTGGTCGGTTTCAGGGAGTTTCTGTGACTTATGAGTTGTATAATTCCAGAATCTCAAGGAGCCTCCTTTTAGAACTCCTGAGTCTTTACAAGCTTACTCCCCCTCTCCCCTGAGATTGAGACTATTTTAACTTTGACAATGTTACTAACAGCAGTTGTTTGTAAGATTGAGGTCATATGTGCTTGTTGTAGGAGGCAGTAACATTCAAGGATGTGGCTGTGGTCTTCACTAAGGAGGAGTTCAGGCTGCTGGACTCTGCCCAGAGGAAGATGTACCAAGATGTGATGGTGGAGAATTTTCGGAACCTGCTCTCAGTGGGTGAGGACAGATGCCCTATGGCACATACTGTGACCTTGGAGTTGGAACCTTTCCTGTGGTTTCTGAACTGGATATTTAAGGACATTTTATTTGTTTGTTGTTTGTTTGTTTATATGTATGTATAGGAGTATATAGCCTGGTACCCTTGAAACTAGAGTTACAGATGGTTATGTTATGGTTATTTTTTAAACGGTGGCACTCAATCTGGCTGCTTGTTAAGGGGCCCCGCCATGTTCCCAACTAGGCAAAGCCTGAGGCCAAGAGTGGTGGCATGCTCCCACCCGCCTCTGCTCAACTCTGACCACAGCTCATGCCAGCCAAAGCACCGGCCCTGGCACCCACGAGACACCAGCGTGGGAGATGGCTCTGTCAATCTACCACAACGTCTCCACGATGTTTGGCTGAGCCCAGACCATCCCGCCATCTATGCGGTACCCGGTAGGAATGAGACTCTAATGCTTAAAGATTATCCAATGGCTTTATATATTTGGTAATGCTCAATTAACAAGATGCCCACACAATTGAAAATGTTACCCAATTAACTAACCTAGATATAAGTTGTTACCCAGGACAGCTCTCGATACATGTCGTGGTCCTCCATGGCTTCTCCCGAATTACCGAGTTTATTGTAAAATGTAGCAGGGGAAATATACTGCTACATGAGAGCCACCATGCGGGTTCTAAGAACTGAACCCAAGTCATCTGGAAGAGCAACCAATGCTCTCAACAACTGAAGCTATCTCCACATATTATTATTATTATTTTTAAAATGTATTACATCTTACTGGATGGTGGTGGCACATGCCTTTGATCCCAGCACTCAGGAGGCAGAAGCAGGCAGATCTCTTGACTTGAAAAACAAATGAACAAACAAAAGTGACAGCAAAATCACATGTTGTGTGTGTGTGTGTGTGTGTTGTGGCACGCGCGCCCTCTGAGACTAGAGTTCTAGGAACTACAAATGATTGTGAGCCACAGGATGTGGGTACTAGAAACTGAACTTGGGGTCCTCTGGAAGAGCAGCAAGCACTCTTAACCACTGGCCCATCTCTTTAGCCCCATACTGATCATTTAAAAAAGATACTAATTTTTATTATTTTTATGTGTATATGTGTGAGAGACACACCTCTGTGTGGGCGCCCTCGGAGGCTGGAAAGGACATTGGACACCCTGACGCTGGGCAGGCTGGTTGTCGGTGCTGGACACAGAACTCTGGTTCTTTGGGAGAGCAGCAAGTAGTCTGAACCACTAGGCCGTCTCTCCAGCAGTCTCCTGGCAACTTTTAATGGAACATGATATAGTAGAAAACACCAGCATTCCTCAGAAAAAATAACACACATTGTAGGAAAGGAAGGAGCGGATGAAGCAGAGCAGATGAAGAGAGGTCTGATGACTGCAGGCATGAGCTCAGAGTAGGTCACTCAGACTGTGTTCCTGACACGCCTGTGTGTGGTGGAAGGGTCCCGTCATAAGTGGTATTCCTTCCCTGGGCTATGTGTATGTAAGCTTGAACACAAATGTTTTTCGGTGTATTGTTGATGATGTCATTTGCCACTGACGTCCCCACCCCCCACCCCGTGCATTTTCACCAGAGCGTGCCCTTTGACATTTGTGATTTTGCATGTTCACAGAGTATCAACTTTTCAAACGAGATAAACCACACTTAGAAAGAGAAGAGAAACCTGGAATGAGGAGGGCAGCCCGAGGGAGCGAGATTTAGGTGAGAAATGTTCTGTTACTCATCTCGAGGACTAGCTGTTCTCGGTCCCTATTGCTGGCATCGTGTGGTCCAAACAGCGTGCTTTGAGCAGTTGTAGCACTTTATTGCTGGAACCTGTGCTGGGCATGATTCCGGGTAGCAGCTAGAAAACTGAGCACCATAAAATGTTTCTTCCTATTGACACTGTCCTATGGTAGGAAAGATGTATAATTTTAAAAAGAAAAAAAAAATTCAATCAGTAATTGATTTTAATGGGTTTTTTTTAGTTCTCTTTAAATTTTTTAAATTATTATTTTATGTGTGTGTGGGTGTTTGCCTGCATGTAGTTATGTATACCCCACGTGGGCCTGGGGCCCATGGAGGTCAGAAGGGGGTGTCAGATCCCCTGGGCATGGAGTGACAGTTGTCAGACGCTGTGGATGAACCTCGGTCCTCTAGAAAAGCGGGCAGTGTTCGACTGCTGAGCCATCTCTCCAGCCCTTATTGGTTCTTAATAGTAGGGGGCTCAGTCGACTATGCAGTGGGTTCTGTTAGTACTTACACCCCCAAAACTTCACTAATAATGAAAAGGAGAAGCTGAAGGATCGTCTTGATTTGCATTAAAGTCTAGTATTGTGACCTAAGGCTGGAATCCAAAGTGTAAACATTTTCCACTCGTCCTTCCCTCTGTCTCTATAGGAATTAAGGCTCAGCATGAGAGAGGAGCTGTCCGAGGTGGAGGGTCACCTGAAGCCCTCTCCTGCTGGCAAATTTGGCAGTGGGTCTCGGACGACATAACCACGTGTCAAGACTCTGTGGTAAAAACTCCTCAGTTACAGGGCCATTCTCCCCAGCGGTTCAGGTCAGGGTCATCTGCTCACGTTTCTGATGATGAGAACTGTATAAAGAGTCATACAATAAATGTCCCCATCAATACCAGAAGGCTCCGGCTTCCCACTTTGAGAACCCAGAAATCTCTCCTGACTGAGCCACAGAATCGTAAGGATCAGTACCACCGAGTCTCCAAGAGAAATGGACCAGGTCAGAATAAGCAGGACATTCACGCTACAAGTCGGCTTCCGCATCCCGGCTCTGATCGCGGAGTACGCAGAAGTAAAGAGACGCGTGGCCCCAGTGATCATGGGAGAGACGGTGTGGAGGTGGCGCCGTTTGACCAGAATGGAGTGAGTCACACTAGACAGAAAAGCTCCCAATACAAAGAAGCTGTTACCGATCCCTCCAGCTCTGATCTTCACCAAGTGTCAGACTCAGGAGAGAGGGCTTGTGTGGGAGTCGACGACGGAAGAGGCTTCCCTGGCGGCCCAGATGGCTCCGCTCATCAAGGAGATCGCACAGGAGAAGAACGTAAGGACTTCAGTCCCACGGCAGTGAAGCCGTACACATGTGAGCACTGCGGAAAAGACTTCAGCTGTAGGTCAGCACTCAGTGTCCATCTGAAAGTGCACACTAGGGAGAGACCTTACAACTGTGAGACGTGCGGGAGTGCCTTCAGCCAGGCCTCCCACCTCCAGGACCACCAGAGGCTGCACACTGGGGAGAAACCCTTCAAATGTGATGCCTGCGGCAAGAGTTTCAGTCGCAATTCACACCTGCGGTCCCACCAGAGGGTCCACACCGGAGAGAAACCGTACAAGTGCGAGGAGTGCGGGAAGAACTTCATTTGTAGCTCAAATCTCTACATCCACCAGAGAGTCCACACAGGAGAGAAGCCCTATAAGTGTGTGGACTGCGGGAAAGAATTTAGTCGCCCTTCGAGTCTTCAGGCCCATCAGGGCATTCACACCGGAGAGAAATCATACGTGTGTACTGTGTGTGGTAAAGGCTATACTCTGAATTCAAACCTCCAAGTCCATTTGAGAGTCCACACTGGAGAGAAGCCGTACAGTTGTGATGTGTGTGGGAAGGGCTTCAGTCGCTCTTCACAGCTGCAGTCCCATCAGAGAGTTCACACGGGGGAGAAGCCTTACAAGTGTGAGGTCTGTGGTAAGAGCTTTGGTTGGCGGTCAAATCTTATTATTCATCACAGAATCCACAGCAGTGGTAAACCTTACAAGAGCAAGAGAGACGGTAAAAACATCAAGGAATCCACTCAGGAAAAATGTTCTATAAAATAGTGCTTGAAAAGACTTGTGTCATGTGGATTCTTTTTGTGCGTTGTGTGTGTGTGTGTGTGTGTGTGTGTGTGTATGTGTGTGTGTGTGTGCTTAATTACATTTTCAAACAGTTTAGTGTGGGGGCTGCAGGGATGGCTTGGCAGTTAAGAGCAAAGACCCTAATTCCCTGCATCCGTATGGTGGTTCACTGTCCTGTCCAGCAGGGCATTAAACAGGGTCTGGGGAGATCACCTAAGAGAGAATGGGGAAAATGGGCGAACACAAAGAACCATGGCTTGTCTATAGTCTGATCAAACCGTCATTTTTACTTTTTTCACACAGGGGTTATATATACAAAAAGGCAAGATGTGGGGAAGGGGATGACACAGGAGCATAGGTGTTCAGGGGGAGTACAGATATCTTCCAGAACAGAGTGTCAGCTGGGTGAAGGTTCAGGGGACAGGTCACTATGACTCTACCTGTGATTCACTTGTCCTTATCTAAGTTGGTACTATCCACCAAGGTTACTTATCTACAAGGTCTATGACTATTCAGGCTGGCAATTTTCCACCAAAGCTGCTTGTTTACAATAGCTTCTAGTCATCTGTTTCAGTGTTTTTCCACAGGGACCCAAGACTTTCGTATGTCAGGCCTATTGCTGATTTTAGGCCTATGGCTGATTCTAGGCCTTCAGTGTATAAGCAGGGCTGCCCCTGACATCTCCGCCTTCTCCAAGTATAGAAGGACCGTGGTGATTCCAATCACAAAGGCGGGGATAGAGGCCTGACCTCCAGTAATCAAAGGGGACCTTGTAATGGCTCCGGTCCTCCTGTTGTTGTCCAGTGAGGCATGAGGGCCATACTCATCCCAATGTCTTTTTCCTGGAGAGGGGATACTTTTGACATCAACCCCTATGCAGTCAGGCTTGTCCCTCAGGGAACCCAGAAAGATAATTTTAAATTTTTATATTCCCTTGCTGTGTATAAGCAGGGCTGCCCCTGACAGTTCACAACCATCCATTATATAAGTTTCAGAAGATCCAGTGTATGGCTCACATACATGAATGTGGGCAAAACATTCATACACATAATGTAAATAATTTTTAAAAATACAAGTTAGCGTATGTGGGAGCACACATGCTAGTGTAGGCATGTCACAGCGTATGTGTGGAGATCAGTACCTTTTGGAAGGCAGTTCCCTCTTTCTACCTTGTGAGGGACCAGGGATCAAACTCAGGCTGTCAGGCTTGGTGGCAGCTCCTTTACCCAGTGAGCAGCTCACTGGCCTGTTTCGTGAATTCTTTTAATCATTTTTCAAAAGGAAGATGATCTCATTAAGGTCGGTGTTTCTGCTCCTTACATCCCAGTGTTAATTAATTATAAGGAAGCTGTAGTTGCAACCGTGACCCTTTTCAGTTGTTCCGTGGAGAACTTTGGCAAGGATGCCTCACCAGGGCTTTGTGGAAGTGCCTTATAAAGACAAGGTGCTGCTGAGTTGGCACGATCCTGGTGCCAAGTATGGAAACGATGGTATTTGTTAGTAAAATGGGGCTGTGCTTTTGAAGCTGTTGAGATGCAAGTCTCTGTTACAGGAGCCCTAACAGCCTTAATAGAAGCAGCTGAAATATAAAAACCCACTTTGGACCTGCGGATGTAGCTCAGTGTTCGAATACTTCCTTACCATGCACAGGTCCTGGGGTCCAGTCCCCAGTATAGACAAAAAAACTCAGTACTGTCATCTGCAGTCAACTTGGCATTGTCTTTTTATGGATAATATTTGTCCTTGTCCACTTGGGTTCTATCTTGGATTTTGTCTCGTGTTTTTGTTTGTAGAATCGATTATCCTTCCTGACTGTATAGGCTGAAAACGAGTTTTGTTAGCCTGGCAGTAACAAGATACTCCACACCACACTATGGATTCTTCTTTGGCACTGCCTGGGCTAGATGGGAAATGCCCCAAGGATTTGAAGACTTGACCCCGAGTTACTAAAACTTTGGGCATTGAGGGCAGACTTTTGCTTCTGGTTCTGGCTTGCCTTTTCTGCTTCTTGGACCAGGCACCAGATGTGAAACTGCAAAAAAAAAAAAAAAAAAAAAAGAAAGAAGAAAAAACCGGGCGGTGGTGGCGCACGCCTTTAATCCCAGCACTTGGGAGGCAGAGGCAGGCGGATTTCTGAGTTCGAGGCCAGCCTGGTCTACAGAGTGAGTTCCAGGACAGCCCGGGCTACACAGAGAAACCCTGTCTCGAAAAAAACCAAAAAAAAAAAAAAAAAAAAAAATGTGCCCAAGCCAGAGTTGTTCCCACCAGACCTTTCGAGCCATGATGCACTGAAATCCCTTTAAAACTGGGCCAAAAAAACCCTTTCAAGTTGTTACCGTAAGGGTTTTTTGTTTGTTTGTTTGTTTGTTCGTTTGTTGCCAGTAACCCCAAAAGCAATACAAACTACTTAACATTCCAGGAATTAACAGCCCAAGGACACATGGTCTAATTTTTTGTGAAGTGGATGAACCGGCCAGAAGAAGGGGCGTCTGGAAGTTGTAGTTCGGAAGCTCACAGATCCTTCATTTATTTATTTGTTTGTTTGTTTGTTTGTTTGTTTTCCCTATGGGTCAGGACTTGGTCCTTCCAGTAGTGAGAGAGTTCTGGGAAGACTATCTGGAGGGCGGGCGCTCCCGATGCGATGGCTTCTGGGAAATGTAGTTCAGGAGCTAGGGCAAGCTAAGCCGCGTCGGACCCTGGAGAGCAAATGCTACCGTCCTCTTACAGATCAGGGAGGCGAGTCCATCCCACAACTCCTTGAGTCCCTTTCAAGTCTTTTTAGCCTGCCAGACGGCCGCTAAAATCGCCAAGTAGGGCATGGGCGATTAACACCAGTAGCCTAACAGTGGGGGATTAAGTAAAGGAACAATTGCTAGAGCCTTTTCCCTTTTGGCCACATGCCTCTCGCTTGTCAGACCAGGAAGAAGTTTGGAGCAAAAAAACTTGTATTGAACCTGGAGAAGAGAATTACGTTCGCAGAAGGAAAAACTTTTATATAAGCAAATATGCATAAACTCACAAAAATTCATATACAGATTCACTCATGCGCATTTATGCATTTCCATTCAAACTATCTAGACCCAGCATGCATGCATTCTCACAATTATATACTTGCACACACATGCATACATTCTCACAATTACATACTTGCACACACATGCATACATTCTCACAATTACATACTTACACACACACACATCCATACTTACATATGCATGTGGAGCAAAAAACCAAGCACCAGTGCAGAAAGCACTCACTCATTCTGGATGAAAATGAGCTCCAATCTTTATTATATAGAGAAAGAAAAAGCCTCTAACCTTTTATTGCTAAATGAATTAAACCCAAGTCTGTAAGAAGAAAGCTTTGCTCTCTTTAGTAAGACTAAGGAAAGACCTGTTCTGACCATGGTAAGGAGAAGCCTGCCGGCCTCTTCTGCTGAATTCTTCTTCTAATCTTGCTCACTCCTCTGCTCTGACGTCACAGTAACACCCGTACTCTCAGTGCCTTTTCTCCCTGACTGAGAATCCACTACAGCAGAACCTGATGGTTCTTAGTGGAGATGTGAGAGACAGAGTTAAAATACAGAAACCGAGCCGGGCGGTGGTGGCGCATGCCTTTAATCCCAGCACTTGGGAGGCAGAGGCAGGCGGATTTCTGAGTTCGAGGCCAGCCTGGTCTACAGAGTGAGTTCCAGGACAGCCAAGGCTATACAGAGAAACCCTGTCTCAAAAAACCAAAAACAAACAAACAAAGAAAAAAAAAATAGAAACTGATCCTGTCACATATACAGCCTTGGCCTTGTGTGTGTGTGTGTGTGTGTGTGTGTGTTTTGTTTTGTTTTTGTTTTTTAACTTGCTTGTAGGCTTATATTTTTTCCAAACTTATTTTTGATATGGGTTCTTAAATACTTTAACCTCCCTTCTAGCCCACCACCCAGCAGAGGTAGTGGAAAGGAACAGTTAATAGGTAAAGGAGGATGTGGACCTGTTTAGAAATAGTTCTTTGGAATAAATCCAGTCTGCATTGTCAGGACATCAGCAGTTCAGGTCACATGTGTCAGCAGTGGCAGCTCGATCCAGAAGAAACTTCAAGGCTCTGCCAGTTGGCTAGAGTCACTGGAAGTGGCAAGAAGCCACCAGAACACCACTAGAAGTTCTTTGGTGGCTTTTCTCTCTGTGACATCATGACAAATGACCAGCAAAGAGTGGCAAGGCGAACCAATACCACACAGCATTGTCACTGTCTGTTGGGTTATATTTATAGCCTTTCCAAACATCATGTGTTCTTTCAAGTGTCTGCTCTAGCAAAACATCACATGCCCTTATTCCAGGCAGCTTCCAGAAAAACACCACATGTCTGTTCTCACCAAAACATCCTCTCAGTCTGCTTCAGCAAAAACATCTTCTCATAAGACAGTTTCCAGAAAAACATCACACGGAGTCTCCAAAGAAACCAGAAATTTCCACTTCACTGACTTTTAAAAATTCTTTTGAGGAGATGGAGAGATGTCTCAGAGGTTAAGAGCACCGATTGCTCTTGTGGAGGTCCTGAATTCAATTCCCAGCAACCACATGGTGGTTCACTGTATGGTTCCAATCTGTATTGGAATCTGATGCCCTCTTCTGGTGTGTCTCAAGACAGCTACAGTGGACTCATACATCAAATAAATTATTAAAAATTCTTTTGAATCTTTGTGTATGGGGGTGCCTTGTGTGGCGTGTGCACATGGAGGTCCTCGGGCATCCTCCTTTACCACTCTCCGCCTTGTTTCTTTGAAGCATGGTGCCTCTCAGGAGATGTGGCTGGCAGCCATACAAGCCCCAGGGATGTTTCTGTTTTTCCCACTTAGCACTGAAGTGAAACTGTGCCTGGCTTGTTCCATAGGTGCAGGCGTTCAGCCCCTGCCCTTGTGGCTGCGTAGCACACACCAGTAGCCACTGAGCTGTACCCCAGCCCTTGACTTCTCAGTGCAATTCATGATTAATTCACACCACAGGTTCTGGGGATTACGTAATTTAGACAAAAATGTGCTTTATCTTGTGTTCACCTTAAATGCATCTGCCTTGTCTTTTCTTAGGATGCCTTGCCCTCAAAGCAGATATGGCGTCCCTACTGCAAGCAGAAAAAAGGCTTTGGCTGAAGGAAACAGAGGTCCAGAGAAGTAGGTATCCTGACGCAGTGTGCTCAGCAGTACATCCACGATTGCTACCTTCCCACTGACTTAGCTAAGCCTGAAGCTTTTCTAAGTGAATGTGATAGAATCCCATTGGCCATAAGTACTGAGGAAAAAGTGAATATGCTTTTAATTGATGCTATTGTACCATAGTCATTGAGCCCACAGCTCTCATGGTTGGTTTCTTTGGTTCACTGCTTTTGGTTTTTCCTGACAGGGTCTCTCTGTGTAGCCCTGGCTGTCCTGGAACTCACTCTGTAAACCAGGTTGGCCTCGAACTCAAAGATCCACCTGCCTCTGCCTCCTCAGTGCTGGGATTAAAGGTGTGTGTCACCACTGCCTAGCTGTTTTTTTTTTTTTTTTTTCATTTTTAAATTAAAAAAAAAGTGTATGTTTGCAGGCCACATGTGTATGGGTGCCCACGGAGCTAGAGACCCTGTAGCTGGAGTTACAGTGAGTTGTAAAACCTTTAACGTGGGTTCTGGAATCCAAATTCAGGTCTTCTGGAAGATTAGCACTGAACTCTCTCTCCAGGCTTCGTAGCACTCACTGTATACACTAGACATATGCCTCTAAATGGGTCACACTGTACACTTGGGAGTTGGGAACCTGTTGACCCCACTCTTTGCTTCCACCTCAATGAAAACCTGAGAAAATGATAAGTGATGTAGGGTTGAATGACCTAGATACTGACTTGATGAGGTCTCACCCGTGTCCTTTGTGTGGAGTTTCCCCATTACCTGTGTTATGAAGGGGTACCTGCTGGGCCATGAGTGCAGGGAAGGGCAGGGTTGCAGAAAAGAATAGAATAGGAGAGAGAGAGAGAGAGAGAGAGAGAGAGAGAGAGAGAGAGAGAGAGAGACTGTCCAGGAGCACTTGGGAAGAGGTGGAAACAGAGAGAGTGCATGGGCTGCAGTGTCAGGCAGTCCTTTTACATGCAGCAGCTGATGGCGGTAGGTGACGACGTAAGCAGGTACCTGGTGGAATCACCAGTACACTAACATTCTGTCCTCATTTCTCACTATGGCTCTTTTATGGGCAGCAGGGGAAAAAATAAGATGGCGACTCGGAGATTTGCACTAGGGAACCTTTCCCAGGAATTGCTGTCTTGCTGGCAAATCTGGGAACAGTTTGCATGGGAATTGACCAGGTATCTTCAGAGGAAGCATTTTCAATTACTGCGAGATGATTCCGTTTGGGTTTCTGAAAATGGGAGCCGTATAAAGAATCACAAAGGAGATAGCTCCAAACACGCTGAACATGAAGACTTTTTAATCTCAAGAACTCAGAATTATTGTCAAAATAGGTACCTGCATGAGTCACAGATCCAGAGCAGAAACAAGCCAGTCGGTGAGAAACATGACCTGCATGTGTTTGCAGGTTTGATGAGGAAATCATTGTTTTGTCAGTTAAAACTTATAAAGAGCAGAAACCCCACAGATGTAATGAATGTGACGGATGCATGGATGATGCTGTTAATTAGGGACCACCTGTAGGAAGGAAACCATATCTGCACAGTATGTGGCTCGGGGCTTTCTGTTCACCACACTGCCTACCTAGCAGAGGGCTGCACTGGTCACCATTCACACCCAGGAGAGAAATAAGACCAATCCAGTGACCACTTGACCACTTCAACAACAGTCCCTTTGATTATCAGACCAGTGACACAGAGGGCAAGTCCTATAGACGTGACAATTGTGGGAAGAGCAAGGGTCTCATCAACAAGAGCTTTAGTCAGTCCATTGATTGTGACTACAGAACTCACACGGGAGAGAAACCTTATAGATGTGAAGAGTGTGGCAAACACTTAAGTCAGAACTCAAAGTGCCACCAGAAGGTGACACTGGGTCCATCAGAGGGTCCACAGGGGTAAAAGCCCTACAAATGTGAAGAATGCATAAGGGCTTTAGTCAGGCGACACGTGTTCACATACACTGGGGAGAAACCCCACAAATGAGATGTGTGTGGCAAGGACTTCAGCCATAATTCACCATGAACATGCCACCCAAGAGTCCCCACTGGAGAGAGACCATATAAATGTGAGGCAGGTGGGAAAGGCTTTTCCAGAGTACAAAGTTCATACAGGGGAAGCCCTATACATGTGAAGGATATGGAAAGGCTGCAGTCAGGCTTCCAACCTTCAAGTACTTTAGGGTGTCCATCCTGGGGAGAAGCAGTTCATGTGTGGAACGTGGGAAAGGCCAC
The DNA here is from genome assembly GCA_021653895.1 of Mastomys natalensis. Taxonomy (NCBI): domain Eukaryota; kingdom Metazoa; phylum Chordata; class Mammalia; order Rodentia; family Muridae; genus Mastomys; species Mastomys natalensis. The sequence continues at coordinate 164,329 of JAJTUV010001261.1, forward strand.
AGTTGCTCCTCATGTCTTCAAGCCTGTACAAATGAGATGTGTGTGGGAAGGGCTTCACTTGGGGGTCAGGCTGTGTGCTCATCAGAGAGGCCACTCAGGGGAGGAACCCTCCAAGTGTGAAGAGTGTAACTAGCTCTAGTCAGCCCTCTGATTATCAGGTGCATCAGCAAGTCCACACTGGAGAAAAGCCATACAAATGTGACGTATGTGGGAAAGGCTTCCCCAGGCCTCCATTCTCATCAGGAGTCCACACTGGGGAGGTCGTACAAGCATGATGTGTGTGGGAAGAGCTTTATGTACCGCTCTCAGTTTGTCATCAGAGAGGTCACGCTGGAGAGAAACCTCACAGATGTTAGGAATGTGCGAAAGGCTTTGGCAGGAGCCTAGACCTTCACTGCCATCAGAGAGTCTACATGGGAGAGACTCCTCACAAGGAGTGTGGAAAGTCCTTCCGTCTCCCTTCAAATCTTCAAGTGCATCTGAATATCCATAGCAGAGAGAAATGTTGGAGTGTGACGAGTGTGGGAAGGGTTTCGGCCAGAACTTGTGTCTTCAAGCTCACCAGAGTTCATACTGGAGAAAATGCATATAAATGTAATGTGTGTTGTAAGGGCTTTAGTCACCATTCCTATCTTCCATACCATAAAGAAAATCCGTACCCAAAAAAGCACCAGAGTGGATATGGTGGCCTATGTCTGTAGTCCCAGCATTGGACAGGTCATAGGCTTCTGGCCAGCCTTGGCTCCAAAGCATGTTATTTTCTCTTGGGAAGATGTCCATCTTCAAGTTTTCAGAGCTTATCCTGGCACTAAACCCTATAGAGCGATTACAAGCGGGACTTCTCCAGACTCAGGATCTAAGCACCCGTTAAAGTCATGCTATGCCAGAGTAGCCACACCAGAACTCATTTTTAAGGAAGCAATACAGGCTGTGGTCCTCCTGGCAAGATTGTGAATATCAGCAATCATCATTCATGGACTGTATGTCAAAAAGTAACAAGCGAACAGGCACTTGCCGTATGCTAACTAGATGTATGTGTTTATCTTTCGCTTTATACTTAACAGTGGCCATTTGTAGGAGGAGCTAAGGTGGGAGGAGTTAGGAAGGAAGAGGAGGAGTAAAGAGGAGAGGAAGAAAAGGAAGAGGAGGAGCGAGGAGATGGGAGAGGAGAACAAGAGAGAGAGGAGATGGAGGTGGATGTCCGTGTCTGTAGCAGTCAAAGGTAGTTGGTAATCTAGGTTGGGTATTGGGTTACACTTCTGATTGTATGGGTATCTTGTTACTGATCATTATCAAATATATAAGCTTTGATTAATCTATAAGAATTAGAGCTCATTCTCTTACTGGGCCACACGATGGCGGAATGTCTGGGCAATGCCCTGCCTTGTGGAGACAGCATGAAAGATTGGCAGAGCCATCTCTCATGCTGGCATTCTCAGGGTGGCAGGGCAGGCTGGTGTTTCTGGCTGGCCGTTCTAGCTGCTGCATGCATGTGGCCTCTGGCCAAGAAACATGGCAGCTGGGCTAGGCAGAGCGGCTGCAGCTTAGATAGTTGGTTTGACACATGGCAATTTTAATTATTTACCTCAACAGTATTATGCATGTTTTTAAAAAAGTCTCCAAACTCTGCAAAGTGAAGCACATAGCTATAGTATTACACTGCTCTAAGGTGACACTGAACGGAATCTGTACTTTTCATTCAGCAAATAGACCTTCATCTAGTAATTGATCCCTGACAATATTAATATAATATCCTATCTAACTGATGTGATTTACAGCTGAAGCCTTTTTTGTCTAGCATCTCTACAGGCTAACATCTGTAATCTCCATAAGCCTTTGTGGATTGCTCTCATCTGAAGCTGCCCTCTTTGCTGTCACTCTAGGTTCCAGATGGGCCTTTTCTGAAGATTCTTTATTCTGATTTAATGAATCCTCCAATCTCAATTATATGTCCTTTAATTCAGTAATCTATTCCTCAGTCCTTCCTTTATCTAAGTCCGTTTTATTTATGATCTTTCTTAAAGAGGATATATAGAACAACAGTCATTGTGATACATAAAGTTATTTTGTATGTTGACAGTCAAGATAAAATACGGGGTTCAAATGGCCTCTTTTACACTGTTCACCATTTCTAAACATGGAGACTATTCACTCTTTAAGTCTAACTCTCTGCTTTCTGTGGAGACTTTATTATTTAAACTCTGTATTTTTTTTTTACTGTCTATGTTTAGTTGGTTTACTTTCTTTAGCATCTATGTACCTTTATCTATTATTTCCTTTTCTCTCCTTTTTCAGACATTTTTTCTCTCTCTCTTTTCTCTGGAGACTTAAATTTTACATGTGCATTTGTTTATCTCTTTTTTACCACCTTTTAAAACATAATATCAGTCAGGCAATGGTGCGCACGCCTTTAATCCAGCTCTTGGGAGGCAGAGACAGGCCGATTTCTGAGTTTGATGTCACCTGGTCTACAGAGTGAGTTCCAGGACAGCCAGGGCTACACAGAGAAACCCTGTCTTGAAAAACCAAAAAAAAACAAACACAAACCAAAACAAAAAAAAACAAAAAAACCATAATTAACTTTTTCTGTATTTAATTTTCTCTAAACTGTTTTCTGTCTTCATGTGGCTCATTCCTTTTAATTTTACTTTACACCATCTCTTTGTTGACTTTTATTATTTTCAAATTACTTAATTTTGTCTATAATTTTTTTAGACCCAGTTTCTTTCCCTCTTTGGCACTAAAGCACAATTATAAACACTTTTTACCTGGTCAGAAGTTCTGGTTTGCTCAGATTTCTTCTGTGTGTCTCTATCTTCCTCTGTAGTTTAACTCAGACATCTCCCTGTAGCTGGCTCCATTCCCCCTCCCTGTTCCTCTCCCACAGGGAAGAAACAGAAATGGTGGTGGACATCTGTCTGCAGTTCTGGGCCCACATGCCATACCATACTGGCTAGGCCTGTCCTCTGACCTCGGTCCACTCTGGGAAGGTGTCTCTGGGCTGCAGTTAACAGAGTATGCAAGCCTCATTGCTCAAGGAAAGCTCTTAATGCCCCTGCCTGGGCAGCTGCAGGCTTTTAACGTGTGGCCCCGGATCAGGCCGCAGTTTTCTTTGTTTGCCTAGCTACATCTAGCCCACTTTGTTCCTTTTCTGGAGCTTGCCATGCTTGGAGTACCACTGCTACTGTGCCCTTAGGCTCTGGTAGAAGAGCTGCTTTTTTACTCTGTAGCGGATTCTTAACAGTTCCCTGCCACACTGCCTAACTGGGGTTTCCTGCTCCTTCCCCGCTTTTTTTTTTATGTAAAACAAAACAACAAAACAAACAACAACAAAAACAGCCTTCCACCTGGGCGTTCTCAGGCTATATATCTGGATTCTAAGATCCTTTATGTTGGACACCACATGTAACTGTACGATTTTTTCTCTTGAACCCCAGTTCCTACTTTATTTAGTGATTAATAAAAGCTTAGGCCAAAAGCTTTGGCTTGTTCCATGACTAGCTTGAATAACTAAATAACCAATTTGCTCTATCCAATGTCTGACACAAGGTTAGTTATCTCTCCTCAGTTTCATTCTTTTGACTTCCTCTGTCCAGGGGGAATCTTCCTACATCTGACTCTTTCCCAGCGTCCCTCTCTCTCTGCCGGATGTCCCACCTTCTCTACTCTTTCCTATAGGTTATGGGCAGATTGACAGGTGATGCATAAACATAGTACATGAGAGATTATCCCTACACCATGGGTGAGCCTCTGAGAACTCAGACCTTCTCCTGATGTGCTTGAAGATGCTCATGAATTTGAATGAAATGCTGAGAATAATCCAGAAAATGATGCTCCCACTCTTCGAGACTATTGCCAGGAGTCTGAGGCCGGCAGATCTGTTGTGCAGTATGGATTTGGATTTGGACCTAACTCTTTCCTGGGGCCTACAGGTGAGGGAGCAGGACAAAGTCTAAACTAGGTTGTTTTGAGATTTCCTTTCCCAATATAATTAATCTAAATCTCTTCATCTTAGCCTTAGGCAGACTCTTTTAGACAAGGGCAAAAAGGAGCCACATTCTTCACCAAAATATCACAAGAACAGTCTCTAGTGCACACACTAAAATTCTCTGAAACTTCTTGAGCCCCTACAGTTCAAATCACCCTCAGTATCACTTAAAGTATTCTGCTGCTTTCCAAAGTCCCCAACTCCACAGTCCTCCAAAAGCATGGTTAGGCCTATCACAATAATACCAGTGGCTGGTACCAACTTATGTCTTACTTTGGGTTTTATTGCTCTGAAGAGACACCATGACAAAGGCAACTCTTATAAAGAAAACATTTAACTGGGGCTGGCTTACAGTTTCAGAGGTTCAGTCCATTATCATCATGGCAGGAAGCATGACAGACATGGTGCTGAAGAAAGAGCTGACAGTTCTACATCTTGATCTGAAGGTAGTTGAAGGGCACTGTCCATCAGCAAGCAACCAGGTAGCTCTTATCCACACTGGGAAGAGTCTGAGCATAGGTCACTTCAAAGCCCACCCCACAGTGACACACTTCCTCCAACAAGGCTGCACCTACTCCAAGGCCACACCTCCTAATAATGCCACTCCCCATGGGCCAAGCATTCAAAGACACATTGAGTCTATGGGAGCGAAACCTATTCAAACCCCCACAATAATCAAACTGTAATAAATTTTCATTCATGCCGTATGAACAGACGGCATGACAAGTCCTGAGGATTTAGTAGCCAACAAGATTTATCAGTTATGCATAGCTCAAGTTCTGGCAGGAGACATCTTCATGTCTCAGCCAGTCTCAGAGCTGTTCCCTTGTAGAGGGATCAGCAATGTGTTACCTGTTATTTGTCCTCTTGATTTCTTCATGTCTGCAACTAAGATCTATAGGGGATGTCCCCCTATCAAATCTGATTTTTATAAATTTCAATGGAATCCACCATTTTTTTCTCCTATTGAATCAAATACAAAACCTCTTCCCCAGCGTAACACACTGCCTGTCTTTCATTCTCAAGTTAGGTCATCCTTAACATAAACAGACTGATTTAGTTCAGCACTTTTTTTCTATAATCCATGGTCTCTCAGCTACTCTTGGTTTTTGATCATTAGCATTTAAAAAATTTGAAGTTAATAAAGCATTATGTGATCTATCCTGGAAGTCTTTGTCACCCATTTCCTTTTGCTCAGCATCTCTTTTAAAGCACAGTGAGATCCCTCTACAACTGCTTGTCGTATAGTATTGTGTGTGGTATACGTGTAATATGCTTTCTATTATGATATTATGATTGCTTCATTTCACTAGAGACATGTACTGTCATTTTAATCTGCCCAGGTATTCTCATAACTGCCATAACTTCAAATAAATGTGCAATTACAGAATCAAGGTTTTAGAACTTGAAGCAGTTGCCCATTGAAATCCTGAATATGGTAAGTACGCATACTTTAATTTTCCAAATTCTGCAAAAAAAAAAAAAAAAAAAACCAAAACATTTCTTTGGGTACCTTTTGGGTTACTCCCTGCAAGTAATGGAGTTTGGTTATATGAAGTACAAATAGGATATTTTCTTATAATTTCCTTGGCTTGTTCTCAAACGATAGAAAAATGCCCCTTTAGACCTTTACTCTTACCATGATGTTTCTTATGAAAATTTGAAGCTTCTAGTATGTTTCCCATCAACAGGTGAACAATTTCATCGTTACCTTGTGCTGGAGGGCCTGTGTGGAATCTGACATGTGTTGTACACAATGGAGGATTTCTCTATACTTTTTGTAGTTGAATAAACAGTGAAGTTAATTTGGGTCATAATGAGTAAGATCAGCAGTTTCTATATACCACACACTTTCTGCATTCTGAGAGCAGTAACTACATGAAGAGATTCAAGAACATCGAGTAATTCCACAAGAATGTCAGAGAACTTTGATGTTTGAACTGAAACATACAGGCTTTGAATGACTTTCCTTATTTTTCTTTCTGAATTATAACCAGCCATTCCCAACTTATTTGCATTAGTATAAAATGTAAGGGCTTCAGCAATGAGTGTTCTTTTTACAATATGGGGGTGAATCCAATTACTTTGTAAGTTGAAGTCACTTGCTTTTAGGATATTTGTTGTTAATTTCTCGCAAACAGCTGCTACAAGCTCTTTGCCCATCTTTATTGATTACCCATAATGATATAGTACGATGCCCTATAATTCCTGTTGGGTCTGTTTCTCATAACTGCCAATTTTTCCTTTCATAATCAAATCAGAATCCTTTTCTATATCCTTTTTTTAATTCTTTATTTGTATGCTAAGAAAATCCATTTGAAAACACTATCTTCCATTTGCATAATGAGTACAGTAGGTGATTAAGGGCAGAATACCAAAATAAAGAGCGTATGTAGTCTCCTGAAGCCTCTGTGTTTTGGGGGCACTTTTAATAATCAGCAACATAGAGCCCACTTGACAGCAGAAACTAAAGATTCCCTGCACTGTGGACCCTCTGGTGGAAGACAAGATGTGATCTCCGACTATAGCCCTTACAGCAGATGCTGCAGATTTAGGGTCTCTATCCAGTGTGGACCCCCTGGTGCATATGGAAATATGAGGCCTGACTGAAACCTTTCCCACACTGCTGACACGTGTAGGGTTTCTCTCCCGTGTGGACCCTCCGGTGAGCAGTAAGCCCCACACTCCATCTGAATTCCTTCCCACACTCCTCACAGTTGAACGGCTTCTCCCCAGTGTGAATTCTCTGATGGACTTGGAGACTGGACTTCTGGCTGAAGGCTTTCCCACACGTGTCACATTTGTAGGGCTTCTCCCCTGTGTGAACCCTCTGGTGAGCCTGGAGGTTTGAGGCTTTGCTGAACTGTTTCTGGCACACACTGCATTTGAATGGTTTTTCGCCAGTGTGGACACTGTGATGGGCCTGCAGACTTGAGGCATGACTGAAGCCTTTCCCACACTCTTCACATTTATAAGGTTTCTCTCCTGTGTGGACGCTCTGGTGACTGTGGAGGCTCAAGCTCCAGGGGAAGCGCTTCCCACACACATCACATCTGTATGGTTTTTCCCCAGTGTGAACTCTCTGGTGATCTAGAAAGTGAGAGCTCCGACTGAAGCTCTTCCCACACACATCGCAGTGAAACGGCTTCTCCCCTGTGTGGACCCGCTGGTGGCTTTGGAAGCTTGAGGCTGAACTGAAACCCTTCCCACACTCTTCACATTATATGGCTTCTCTCCCGTGTGGACGCGCTGATGGATGTCTAGGTTGCCACTTAAGCTGAAGCGCTTCCCACACTCGTCACACTTGTAAGGTTTCTCCTCAGTGTGGACTCTCTGGTGGGTGTGAAGGTTCGAGCTACAGCTAAAGCGTTTGCCACAGTCTCCACACTTATAGGGCTTCTCTCCTGTGTGAATCCTCTCGTGGGCCTGGAGGTGTGCCCACTGCGTGAAGCCTTTCCCACACACCTCACACTTGTAAGGTTTCTCTCCCGTGTGTACTCGGCGATGGATGCTGAGATCAGAGCTGCGGCTGAAGCCCTTCCCACAGCTGTCGCACCTGTAGGGCTTCTCCCCCGTGTGCACTCTCTGGTGAGTCTGAAGAGTTGAGCTGTGACTGAAACCTTTGCCACACTCTTGACACCAGTAACGTTTTTTTCCTGGATGAATACTTTGTTGACTGGGGACATTGGAGCTATGCCTGGTGTCCTTGTGAGTACTACATATAGGAGTCTTCTTTCCTAAGAAGCTCTGTTGATGAAGTTCCAGAGTAGGGCTGTCACTGAAGGCTTCTTGGCCCTTTCTGCACTGGTAGGCCTTCTGCTCTCTGTAAACACAACTCTGAGTGAGGAGTGTCATGGGAAAGATGACTTCATCACAGTCCCTGCTGCTGTGGACTTTGTCTCCTTTATGCAGTATATTGTTATCGTGGTGAGAAATGCAACCCAGAATGTTAACACATGGAGCCAACAGCTGTGGCTTGGTTTTCACCGGAGTCTGCAGATGGTGTTTCCCATGGTTCCACCTCTCACTAAGATGTGTTTTACTCCAAGAACTCTGATCTCTCTCAGACAGAAATTTCTGATTTTCACTAATGCTAGAATGATCACTTGTGAGACTCTCAAGACAGCCGTCATCCCCGAAGGCCTGAGAGGGCTGTTCTGCTCCCCTGTGGCAGGAGGAGTGGCACTGCTCCAGGAAGTGAGAACTCTTTCCTTGAGTGTTTACTACAACATCTGGATTGCTGGCCAGTTTGTTGACATCATGGCTTGTCATTTGCCAGCATGGAAGCTTCCCCAGTGAAAGGCACCTTATTCCTGTTGCGTCAAGAGGCGCCATCTTATTTGGATTCTGGCATCCTGAAAGAATAGAGAGTAGAAGATGATATCAGCACAGACGGGGACATTGTTTCTTTCTGGAAACATCAACTAGACATCAGTGTCAAAGGTGAATGTCTGAGAGCTCCGAGAACAAAAATCTAAGACAAAGAACGATCAACATTTGACCACGGCGGGAAATTTGGGGTGAGCCCAGGAATGAATGCTCAAGGTTACCTCAGCCTGTGCTGAGCATCTGACTTGCAGAGCCTGTGTATAGCTGTGCAGGAGGATAATGGGAAGAAAGCACTCATCTGTGGTCACAGCTGTGGTGATGCTGAGACACAGCGGAGGGAGGTGCAGAACAGGGACAGTGAGCAGGAGACACATGGAAAGCAGAGCCTGGGAGGACTCCCAAGCAGATGGATGCGGAGAAGGGAGGGGGAGTGGAAGGGGGAGAGGGAAAGGGAGATAGATAGAGGGAGAGGGAGGAGGGAGAGGGAGGCAGAGAGGCAGACAGACACGGAGGAGAGACAGACACAGACACAAACTGTCATATACAGAGAGAGAAACAGGGAGAGAGATAAGCAGAGATAGATAGACAGACAGAGACAGGAGTTCCACCAGGGAGGAGCATTGTGGCCAGAGAGATGCAAAGGACAACACGTGGGACACAAAGATAGAAGCAGGGAAAGACCTGGAACTCAGCAGGGCGAGGGTGAGGCCCTAGGAGCATATGCTTTGTCAGGCACAGGGTACAAAGCCTGTCACCCTAGTGCTTGGGAAGCTGAGGCAGGAGAATCACAAATTTCTGAGTAAGCCTAGACCATGGAGCAAGACCTTGCCACAAAACAAAAAAAAACAAAGTGGAGGCTGGAAAGGTGGCTCAGCCACACAGAGCACTGGGTGCTTTCCCATAGGACCCAGGGTGTGTTCACAGCACCCGCATGGTGGCTCACAACCATCTGTAACTCCAGTTCCAGGGGATCCAATGCCCTCTTCTGGCCTCTGTGGACATCATGAGTGAATGTGGCACAGAAACACACATGCAGACAGAACACTCACATATACATATAAAATACATAAAATACAAAGTAAAAGGAAAGCAGTGGAATGCAACAGACACATAGGATGTGAGCTTCTGACATCGTCAGGGACACAGGGCACCGTCCTCACCCACTGCCAGCAGGTTCCTGAAGTTCTCCAGCATCACATCGTGGTACAGCTTCCTCTGGGCGGGGTCCAGCAGCCTCAGCTCCTCCTCACTGAAGAACACGGCCACGTCCCTGAACGTCACTGCCTCCTGTGACAGCAAACACATGGCACCTCAGTTCCATTCCCAATGTCACTAGCACCTGAGCATCTGTTTATACAGTGTCTATTGTCTAGTTAGGGTTTCTATTGCTGGGATAGAACTCCATGACCAACAGGCAAGTTGGGGAGAAAAGTGTTTATTTGGCTTTGATGTCCATATTCCTGTTCATTACTGAAGGAAGTCAGGACGGGAACTCAAACAGGGCTGGATCCTGGAGGCAGAAACTAACGCACATGCCACGGAGGGGTGGTGCTTATTGGCTTGCCTAGCCTGCTTTCTTATAGAACCCAGGGCCATCAGCCTAGGGAAGGCACCAACTGCAGTGGGCTGGGCCCTCTACCACTGATGATTGATTAAGAAAGTGCCTTCCAGATGGATCTTATGAACTGAGGTTCCTTCTCTTCCCAACGTTCCTGAAGGGATCAATGAGATCACAGAAAGGACCCAGAGCACTATCATATGCAGTAAGCAGCCAATATCTGTGTAACAGCACAATCATCATTGTATTATGGCAGTTGTGGCCATGTGCTGTCCATATAAAAACAGTACATTTAAAACAAAAACTTAATTGAGTGAACATTTCAGACAAACTGCTATTTTTAATCACTTACCAAAGTACTGAAGATTTTCTAAAATACTGAAGATTTATTTTTTTAAAAACTGCCAAGTTTACACCAGAATATAGAGAAATAGGAACACTTACTGCCTAGAAATTAACTGGAAAAAAAATCACCATTGTTGTTAGCAGAACCAGCATCTACGTCCCTGGAACTGATGGTACTGCGTAGCTGGAGAGCATGGCTGACCACCATGTAAAACACACCCCTTTGCATTGGAGTTTATGTCTCAGTTTCCTGAATCATGCCTCCTGGGTGCTCAGTGGTGTCTAATACATGAGCTGACTTTCCACGCTGCTGGTGTGTCTCCATCAGAGCACAGGGCTCATTCGATCCCAGCTTGTCTGTACACGTGTCTGTGAGTCTGTCCTTTCTTCATTCCTTCATCATTTGAGTTGAGTCAACTACAGAAGCCATGCAGACGGTGGCAGCCAGACGCTCCATGGTTGTTTAGGAAATGATCAGGAAGCCGGGCGGTGGTGGCGCACGCCTTTAATCCCAGCACTTGGGAGGCAGAGGCAGGCGGATTTCTGAGTTCGAGGCCAGCCTGGTCTACAGAGTGAGTTCCAGGACAGCCCGGGCTACACAGAGAAACCCTGTCTCGAAAAACCAAAAAAAAAAAAAGGAAATGATCAGGATGTCCAGTGCAGGAGATGAGGGTGACCAGTGTTCTGTGTACATGTGTATACACATGTGTGCATGCATGTGAGTGTACATATGTACAGAAGGGTCCACACGCATGTACAGGTTAGAGGACATCCTTTGATATCCTCAGGTCCTGTTCCTTTTTTTTTTGGTTTGTTTTTGAGCCAGTTTCTTTCCCTGGCCTGGAACTTGTCAAATAGGCTACCGTGGCTGCCAATGTGCACTGGGGATCTGCCTGTCTCCAGAGAATCACAGAAATAGGGGAACATGCTTCAACAAGGTGAAAAGAGAAAACCAGACTCCCCAAAGCTGTCCTCTGATGTCATCATACATGATTTTGCCTGCCTGCAACCAACCCCCTTATGCAATAATAATACAAAATTTCAAAATAATAAAAATTCATAAATCACAGTATAGAGAAGTCATACTGATTTGCAAAATACAATTCAGCAAGCCACAAAGAATGGTGCTACTTTTAAAATGTTAGTGAACTTAAAAGGTTTTTTTTTGGGCTGGAGAGATGGTTCAGTGTTTAAGAGCACTGACTGTTCTTCCAGAAGTCCTGAGTTCAATTCCCAGCAACCACATGGTGGCTCACAACCATCTGTAATGGGATCTGATGCCCTCTTCTGGTGTGTCTGAAGACAGCTACAGGATACTCATATAAATCTGTTTTAAAAAAAGTTTTGTTATGTATGTGCATGCCCTGTGTCTGTGTGTACATGTGTGTGCAGGTGCCCTGGGAGACCAGAAGAGGGCGCTGGATCCCCCAGACTTGGAGTTACAGGCAGCTGTATCAGGTGTGGGTGCTGGGAACAAACTGAGCCAGTGCCCTTAACTACTGAGCCATCTCTCCAGCCCACTGTCTCTAATTCTTTTTATTCATCCGTTTACACTTTCCGTGTAAACTTTCATCCGTGTGCAGTGCACTTTGACCACGTGTCCCCACTGTCCTCTCTTATCCCTCGTCCTTCCAGACCTTTCTTCTCAGCAACTTCCCCTCTTACTCCATGCACTTCAGAGAGGCTGGGCTGCAGAGCACATGCCCAGCATGCAGGGGTCCTGGTTCCAGTCCCTAGCTCTGTGGGGATGGGGGAAGCAAGCCAACTCACCTGTAACTTGGTCATTGTTCTCTTCTCTCTGAGACAAGGCAGGGCTCTGGGAAGCAAGCTGGGGGAGGAAGGGCTTGGTGAGAACATCGCTAGGACAGTCGGTCCACATGGCTGCCTCAGCTTCTCCATCAGCCCCAAGGGCTGTGTGCGCTGACCAGGCTTTTCTACCTACTTCCCGCTCATCGGTCGTGTGAGCCTCCAGGTTACCAGACTCACTCACCACCTTCTCTATGTCTAGCAGCTCCAGGGATGCAGTGTGCTCCCACCTTCACAATGCTGCCTGTGGGGATGGCTTTCCCAGAAAAACAAATGCTTAAGAAGCAGCGAACTCTCTGATGAACGCTGTGTCATGACTACTCTTAAAAGGGTCTGTCAATTGTGACAGCTATCTTACACACTATTGTTTCCATACATAAGAGTGATAGTGTCCTCTCCAGTGTCTCGTTCTAAAAGGCTTAACTACTAGCAAACGTTCATCTGCAAGAGCCTACAAAGTCTCTTTTCCGAGGTGCAAGAAGATAATGACCAATTTAGAAAAACAAAACACAAAACAAAACTAAACAAACAAACAAACACCCCTAACCCTCTGTAAAGAAAGGGGAATTTGGTCCTATGAGATGGCTCAGCGGGTAAGGGAAACTGCTGCTGAATTTGAGTCTCTGGGCACCACTGGGGGGAGAGACCTGATTCCCACAAGTTGTCTTCTGACATACTCCTTTATTTACTTATTTATAATTATTAAATAAACAAATTTATTTACTAAAATAAAAATATTATTTAATAAATAAATATATGGGGAAAATGACATAAAAAGTAGACTTGCGTACCACTTAAGGCTTCAGGACACTGGCCATTTGTCATCACAGCTCCTCTGCCAGGCTCCCCTGGGAAGCTAGAGTCTCCTGGGGCTATGCAAGCTGCTGAGATGGGTCCGCGTAGGGTAGCCCCGCCTCAGACAGAGCCCAGCTAGAGAGGACCCGGATGCAGACAGGATCTGGATGCCCTGCTTCTCCCAGGCCGCAGACGCGGCTACTCAGGGGATACATTAGGAGCACAGGCACAAACGAAGCGCTACAACAGTTTTCACCTCACAGGAAGCACTCTCAAGCAGCCTTCCCTCCCAAGAGCGGAAACGACCTTGACCGCCGCTGGTGTCAGAACTACAATTCCCAGAATTCCTCAGCGGATGCACCCTCTGAGGACTACATTCCCCAGAATGGCAAGGCCTCGGTGAACCTATTTAACCAGGGTGAGGTCGGTAGCTCACTCTTCTGCGTTGCTTTTCAGTTTATTCATTTCTGAAATTCCATGAAAGACACCTGTAGATACTTCTTTGTTTTTGTTGTTTTGTCTTTCGAGACAGGGTTTCTCTGTGTAGTCCTGGTTGTCCTGGAACTCCCTCTGTAGTCCAGGCTAGCCTTGAACTGACAGATCTGCCTGCCTCTGCCTCCCGAGTGCTGGGATTAAAGGCCATCAGGCCTGTCTGTAGATACTTTTTTTTTTGTAATTGACATCCCGCATTATATTGCATTATAAAAGCTAACAGGTAAACTGCACAGCTGCGGCAGAATCAGTTTCTACATAGAATCCGCCTGTGAGGGACGGGGTGACTGGCTCAATTGTAAAGCACCTGCCCAGAATCCCCTAGTGAGGGGCTGGAGCGTGACCTAGTGGTAGAACGCAGGCTACCTGGGTCACTGTTCTATTGCTGTGAAGAAACAACATGACCAAGGCAACTCTTATACAAGGAAACATTTAATTAGGGACTTGTTTACAGTTTCAGAGGTTTAGTACGTTATTACGGCAGGAGCATGGCAGCAGCAAGCATGGTAGCTGACAGTTACATCGATCCATACTCGGGACACAAAGAGACAGAGACACTGAGCCTGGCATGTGCTCTTAAAACCTCAAAGCCATCCCCAGTGAGACACACTTTCACCAACAAGGCCACACCTCCTTATCCTTCAACTCCTTTCAAATAGTTCCACTCTCTGGTGACTAAGCGTTCTAACATGAGCCTATGGGGGCATTCTCACTCAAACCATAACCTTCCCAGAATCCCCTAGTGGGGTCTTGACCCTTGACTTTCAGAGCCCTGGAGCTGTAAGGAATAACTCTGCTCTTTATCTGATACAGCCTTGGAGAATCTGTGGGGGCCGACAAATCAGTGTGAACTACAGGGCAGAGTCTCAGATGGATCTGGGTCGTGGAGGACAGTGCGAACTAAAACTAGAGGGAAAAGAGGAGAGCCAAGTGATTAACAATTCAAGTTTGGGTACAAACCTTTCATCAGCAGCAAATACTTTGTAAAAACATTTGAAATATCGGTTACAGTAAAAACAAACAAACACATAAATCCCTGTCCCCACCAAGTTTCAGGGCCCATAATTCCAATTGCACACATTTCAGTTCACTTTACTAGGCTGACAAAGACAGGATGCTGACTGAAGGCCCCTTACAGGAATACTGAGGAACATAAATCAATATGAATGCAGGTTGGAGACGGGTGAGCATTTTCAAATGAGTCTTATTTACAGGGTCCTTCTCCACTTGCTTCAGGAATGGCTGGGACCTGAGCCACATGCAGTTCTACACAGCAGATACAGAGGGGCGCTTCCTATGAGGAAGTGATGCTTCGGTCAATGACGGTTCTGCCAATCACCAGCTTTGGTTAAAGCCCTTCCTGTAGCCTCTCTGTGTAGGCCTGGATGGATGCTGAGATTTCCTTGCCGTGTCATATACATGGTAACCATACATTTATAGAGCAATTTTGTGTGATTTCTGACACTTGTAAAGAATCCCTGACTGAGCACTGGTGTCGCAAGCCTTCATTCCCCGCACCTGGGAGGAAGAGGCAGGTAGATTACTATAGAGCACATTCCAGGACAGTCAAATCTGCACAGAGAATCGTTATCTTTAGAAAATAAAATAAAATTGCTGGGGACAGTATACCATGACAGGGACTGCCAGCAGTAGGCTGGGATGGAGACATCTCAGAAGCCTATGGCAGCTCCTTATAAAAAAGGATAGCGTCTGGGACCCTGAGAAGCAGGAGACACATCTCCATGGACCTGCCACCTGAAATAAAGGACTTCCTGCAGTAGCCCGCAGCAGTTCTTTGTGAAAAACAGTGGTTCCCATTTCTCCTAACCTTAGCCCTGGACAATGGCTGTATAGATTTCATTTGTGCATGACTGCTTTTCAGTTGGCCTTGGTGTGCATAATTTTTCTATTATATGACTTTCTTACTTCTTCTCCTTCTGCTCTGGTAAATTCTGTGAAACTAGATGTTCCTTGATGTAATGATTCTTAAACAATTAAAAATTGAGGCATAGGGCACAGCACAGTGCAGTTCTAATGGCCCAGGTGCATACTGTGTGTTCTCATCTTGGAAACAATGCAATAACTGCACAATGGTAGTTCCAGATTAACGCTTGACTTGCAAAGAAAGTTTGAAGAAATTATTAGAAAATGAAATAGAGCCAAGCGGTGGTGGCACATGCCTTTAATCCCAGCACTTGGGAGGCAGAGGCAGGCGAATTTCTGAGTTTGAGGCCAGCCTGGTCTACAGAGTGAGTTCCAGGACAGTCAGGGCTATACAGAGAAACCCTGTCTTGAAAAAACAAACAAAAAAAAAAAAAAAAAAAGAAAAGAAGAAGAAGAAGAAGAAGAAAAAAAAAGAAAATGAAATAGAGCCAACATTGGGACTCTGAGAAAGAAAAAAACTATTAAAGTTATGAAAGAAGTTTTGTACAATATTTAAGAGTGGTTCCTGGATAAGAAAGTACAAAATACATAAAATTTTATACTAGTAAAACTAAGTCAAAACACTGGGACTCTTAGGAGAGTCACTGTGTTCAATGTACAGAAGTAGAAAGCTAGTGGAACTACTGAGTTAAGGGTTAACTTGATTCTTTCTGGCCACTGCCTGGAGGTTTTGCCCATGACATTTATCATTGGAGCTTCACAGGAAAATGCATGTAGCTGACCTCGGAGCTCTGAACTCTGAAGTATAATGAGTCAAAAGTTAAAGTTTAAATAATAATAAGTTTGCAATTATTATTATTTTGGCCACAGGTCTGGGAATAGAGGAAGCTTTGAAACTTTGGGGAACAACTGTAATTCTTGATTCTTTGTGGGATGTGGTTATTCTTTTGAATTTGATTTGGCAATGATTATACAATGTCTTTTTCCTACCTGCTTTTGGAGTATCAATAAAGACTGGAGCAAGAGAAAGGCAAGAGAGCATGAGAAGAATGAGTGAAGAGAGAATGTGAGGTGTGTATGGAGAGTGTGTATGTGAGTGAAAGGAGATGTGTGCATGTGGTGTGTGTGAGATGTGTATGAAGAGTGTGTGTGAGAATCAGAGGGGAACACCCAGAGGTGTGTAGGAGTGTGGGAGTCCAAGAAAAGAAGAGCTCACAGGAGAATGCAGAGTGTGTGCAGTCTCAAGCTGCGAGCAAATGAGCGAGAGAGAAAGAGGAGAGGAGAGAGAGAGAGAGGAGAGAGAGAGAGAGAGAGAGAGAGAGAAACTTTAAGCCTTGAAAAATTACCTGTCAGTTTGTACCCAAAAAGTAGTCTGTGTGTGTTTATTATGTGCCTTCCAGATATCCCTGCTTCCAGTTGAGAACTCTGATCCTGCGTCAAGGCTGGATCCTGATATAAAATAAAGAAAAGAAAAGAAAAGAAAAAAGAAAAGAAAAGAAAAGAAAAGAAAAGAAAAGAAATGATCTCCCAAGAGAAGCTCATCTATAGGATGAAATTTAAAACTGGCAGGTTTTTTTTTTCTAACTTCACTATGCCCCAAAAACTTGAGACAGAGCCCTATAGATTTATTCAACAAGCTTTAAGCACAATAACTGAGCAGATATTCCCAACGCTCTAGGCTATCTTATCAGCCACACACAAGTTACTTGCATTTAGTCTCACCTTAGCTTGCTCTGCTGTAGCTGTCTGTTCTGAAGGAGCACTCCCTTGGCAAATCTGCCTCCTGCCCACACCAAGGTGGCTCTGTTCATCTTCTTCACCTCTCCTCCTCCTCCTCTTTCTCAGGCCCCTCGCTTGGATTGGAAGTTCAGCCTTCCTATGTCCTCAGCCTAGTCACTGGCTGTTCAGCATTTTCCTAGCCAATCAGAGGTAACTGGGGAACATTCTTTACACCACACTGATACAGGACACGATACAGGACACATTTCAGTAGTTATTACAATTCCTGTCTCCACACTGTAACCAGTTCTGAGGCACAGACATCAGCATCTGAATATAGTGCACAGGACCCTCCTCCAACACCTCCTCTTTTAATCCAACGAAAGCCTCCTTTTCTTATAACAATAAACTATATACAGTAAGGACATTATTAAACAATGATAAAAACTATCGGGTAAGAATGGCGTTAATAATGTCCACTCCATTTGTATTTGGAAACTTGGGAGAAAGGGCTCTGCTATCTGTCCTACCTTGATGAGTTCAGAGTCTGCACTTAAATCATTTTTCATCAAAGCTGGCATTTATCAACCTAAAAAATTCTACTTACACCTAAAAATATCTTCTCAGACTATTTTCTTAATTCTTAGACAACTTAAACTGAATTGGGATGTAGGAGGAGCTAAGGTGGGAGGAGTAGGGAGACGAAGAGGAGGAGTTAGGGAGGCAGAGAGATAGGAGGATGGAGAACCACGCTTGGATCAAGAGCAGTCCTGGGTAACAACTTATATTTAGGTTAGCTAATTGAGAAACACCTATAATTGTATGGGCATATTGTTATTGAGCATTACCAAACATATAAAGCCTTTGATTAATATTTAAGCTTTAGAGTCGCATTTCCTACCATGTCCACGTGGATAGCGGGATGGTCTGGGCACAGCCCAGCTTTGTGGAGACAGCATGGAAGATTGGCAGAGCCATCTCCCACACTGGCATCTCGTGGGTGGCAGGGCTGGTGTCTCTGACTGCCTGAGCTGATGGCCCGAGCTGAGCAGTGGCGGTATGCTCCTGGTTGCAGGTCTAGGCTAGTTGGGAACATGGTGGCTGATTAAGAAAAGCCAGATTGAATGCTG
The DNA here is from genome assembly GCA_021653895.1 of Mastomys natalensis. Classification (NCBI taxonomy): domain Eukaryota; kingdom Metazoa; phylum Chordata; class Mammalia; order Rodentia; family Muridae; genus Mastomys; species Mastomys natalensis. Next base: position 182,375 of record JAJTUV010001261.1, read on the forward strand.
CCATTTTAAATATCTCCCGCAACTTTGGGAGATGACAACTGGCAGACACCATGCAGGAAGAGCTGCAGTGGGCAAGTGAGCTTCCTGGAGACTGCCCACAATTTTTCTGTGATGGGTGTACCCTGGAGAAGCTCGGTCCACAGGCTTTGTCCCAGGATTGCTTCTTGCTACTGATGTGCCTTCTCGTGTTTGTCCTTGCTATATTCCTCATATACGTGGCCTGGTGTGATTGGGCATGGAGACCCTCATTGCTTATAGACTGGTGTGATTACTTCCTGGGTGATGCGCCAGTGTTTTGGGTAAGTTTCCTGCAGATCAACATGAAGATGAACTTGCATGACATGATGCTGTTTAGATGAATTAATGATTTTACGGAATTCCCGACTTAAGTTAATAAACTAACTTTTCTGAAGTTAGTTTGATTTAAGTAATTTTTGATAGTTAGGGTAGTTGATAGGAAGTATAAAGTTAGAATCAAGAATAGAACGTCCCCATTTCCTTTAGGACTAGGAAGAGCTACGTAGGTTAGACATAGTACAGTGAAGCTTTCATTCATCACAACCACATAATTGCAGGAGCAAGAAAAATAGGCTTGGGACAAGTTGATGATAAAAACAAAATCATTCAGGTTGGGTTTGAGTTCCTGGACCTTCTGATCTAGGCATGCGGCCGTAGGTTTCGGTGTGCGCCATGAAAAGGTCTTTGTGTCACACACAAAGAGTTCACAATTTCATTGTGGATGTAAGAACAGAAATCAGATGATTAGCCAATTTAGCTGATCAAGACTTCAAAAAGAAGACATACTATAGAAGACGATCTGTCTCATACTAAAAACAAATTGTTAGCTAAGCATGGGGGAAACCTTGCTTTCCTAGACTGGCTTGCGTAAACTTTGTTAATCTATGACAAAAGAAGTATTGCTTTGGGGTTACAACAAACCTGTGGAGAGAAAGATAGATGGGAAATGTTTAGCTCATTATCAGTTTAAAAAAAAAGAATACATAATCAATAATCCTTTTGTAATTTCCTTTTGTGTAATGATTTTAATCTGTTTCTGAAGAATATGTTTTTGTGGTGATTTTTTTTTTTTTTTTTTTTTTTTAGAGAATCTATAACTTGTGGTTATAAGGTAATTTTCTTCTTACATAGAAAACTTTGTCTTAGTGGGTATAAAAGTGCTAAGGGAGAAATTGAAGTTGTTGGAGCTTTGGTCCATTCATCCAATATGTTTGTCTGTCTGTGTATATGTATGGATGTCTATATTTATGTATGTATATGTATGTATGTATGAAGGGTTTGGACCTTGTTGGAACTTACTTCATGCACCAAGTGCATCTCTCTCTCTCTCTCTCTCTCTCTCTCTGTCTCTCTTTCTCCCTCTCTCTCTCTGCCTCTACTACCCTCCTGGCTCCCCTCCCATGCCCTGAATAAACTCTATTCTATGCTATACTGTCCTGTGGCTGGTCCCTCAGGGGGAAGAGATGCCTCCACATGGGCCCACTGAGACCTCCCCTTCCACCATTGGTCCCTCCATCACATGGTACTGGCATCTCCTAGACACTGGGGTCTTTACCTGAAACTAGGTTGCACTTTCATCAAAAACCTCTCATAGGCGCCCTTCATGGTGCCAAACCTTGACTTCTTTGCATGACCCCTTCAGTCCTGGGCCTTCAACTGCCACCGAGGCTGCACCTTCACAAATGGCCTTTGCTGGCCTCTCACAGTGCCAATCCTCAGCTGTTCTCCATGACCCCTTCATGCCTTCAAATCCAGTACCACTTGGGTGATTCTTACACATTACCAAGTCTGACTGCCAGCAGGATGTCTGTCTCTGGAGCACATCTTCTTTGTGCTCTCAGAAAACACTTCCCAGATTTCACCTCAGAGATGCTGGTGCCTCTTTTTAATCATCCCTAATTTCTTAGCTCCAGCTAACCAGCATCAGTTGTCCCAGTAACCCTCCTATTCTTGACTCCAAAGCCAGAGCCACGTAGCCAAAGCTGCCATGTTCTGCTGCTTGCTGGGGCTGAAACATGGCCTCTTTCTTACATCTTAATCAATTTTTGAGGATTTCCATTACTGCCTAATTATGGCTTTCCTGGAACTTGTTCTGTAGACTTACTGTGAACTCAGAGATCTGCTGTCTTGGTCTCCTAACTGCTGGAATTAAAGTGTGTACAACCATGCTTAGACTTAAGCTTTTCTTTACCTGGAACTTGCTCTGTACCTGGTTGGTCTTGAACTCTTGATCTGTTCTTTAGCTGCTTGCCTCTGCATCCTGGGGTTAACGGTATGTACCCCCATGCCTCGACCTAAGTTTTTCATGGCCACTATGTCTAAAGATCCAGATCAAAAGTGTGTGTCTTCCAGCCTCAACCTCGAGATCACAGGTGTGCTCTCCACTTTTGGATTATAGTTCATTCCAGACTAAAAGTTCCAATGAAAACAGTAGCCAGGTAATAATAACAACACCTCACACGATATAACTAAATCTTGTTCAACTGCAAATGCATATGCTGGGTGGGATCTTGCCCCAAAGTCACCACTCCTTTAATTCCATTTAATATCCTTGAACACAGGATTCAGCTCCACTCCACTTCTGGGTGCCCCTTTATTATTTGAACATACATTCTGTATTTTTCCTTTCCAAGCTTGACACACTTGATCAGAAACGTGCTCATAAGAGTGAACCACATCAGGCCGGGCAGTGGTGGCACACGCCTTTAATCCCGGAACGTGGGAGGCAGAGGCAGGCAGATTTCTGAGTTCGAGGCCAGCCTGGTCTACAGAGTGAGTTCCAGGACAGCCCGGCTACACAGAGAAACCCTGTTTCGAAAAATCAAAAAAAAAAAAAAAAAAAAGAGTGAACCACATGATGTAGTCTAAACTATGTTGTTTTGAGATTTCCTTTAAATTTCCTCATCTTAGCCTGAGGCAGACTCTTCATAAAAGTGTAAAAAAAAAAAAAAAAAGAAGTCACATTTTTCATCAAAATATCACAAGGACTGTCTCTAGGCCACATACTAAAATTTTTCTTCCAAGAAACATCTTAAATCAGGAGCACACAGTTCAAATAACCGTCAGCACCACCATCTCCAATGCTTGTAATAATAAGGCCCATCAAATCCCTCTTAAAACATTCCACTGCTTTCCAAATTCCCAAAGCCCATAGTCCTCTAAACAAAAGCATGGTCACATGGTACCATCATCTGTTTTGGTTTGGGTTTTACTGCTATGAAGAGACATCATGACTAAGGCAACTCATATAAAGAACACATTTAATTCTGTCTTACATTTTCAGAAGTTCAGTCCATTATCATCATGACAGTAAGCATGGCAGTCTGCAGGCAGACGTGTACTGAAGAAGGAGCTATGAGTTCTACATCTTGATCTGCAGGCAGTAGAAGGTCACTGTCATCCACAGACAGACAGACAGACAGACAGAAGCTCTCCTGCTCTGAGTGGAGCCTGAGCATAGGAGACCTCAAAGCCCACCCCCACAGTGACACACTGCCTCCAACACAGCTAGTCCTAATAGCTCCATTTCCTATGAGCCAAGCATTCAAACACACGGGTCTATCAGGGCCAAACCTATTCAAACCAGCACAATAACCAAACTGTAATACATTTTCATCCAAGCCATATGAGATGTTGGCGTGACGAGTCCTGAAGACTTAGTAGCCAACAAGATATCTCAAGTTCTGGCTAGAGACATTTTCATGCCTCAGCCAGTCTAAGAGCTGTTTCCTTGCAAAAGGATTAGCAATATGTGTCTCCTGTTGTTGGTCCTCTTGACTTCTTTATGTCTGCAGCAACATCTTTGAGGGTCTCTCTTGTCAAATCTGATTTTTATAAATTTGGATGGAATCCAGCTTGTTTTCTCCCAATGAAACAAATACAAAACCTCTTCCCTGATTTTTCCTGTCTTCCGTTCTGAATTTAGGGCATCCTTAATATAAATGAGATGACTCCACTCATCATGTCTTTCTATCATCCAATGTCTCTCGGTCGCTGTTTTTTGTATATTAGCATTTAAAAAGTTTAAAGTTAATAGAGCTTTATGTAATCTATCTCTGGGAGTCTTGGTTAATCCTGTTTGTTAAGCATCTCTGTGAAAGTTGGAGTAGATCTCTCTACAACTGCTTGACCTACAGGATTGTGTAGCACCTGCAATATGCTTTATATTATAATATGCAAGAATTTCCTTCATGTTATTAGAGACATGTGATGGAACATTGTCAGTTTCAATCTGTACAGGTATTCCCATAATTGCCATGAGTTCCCCCCAAAAAAAGTGCAATTGCAGAATCAGCTGTTTAGAACTTAAAGCACATACCCACTGAAACCCTGAGTATGTGACTCTTTTGTGGGACACAGATTTTAATTTTTCCAAACTCTGCAAATGAAACATATCCATTTGCCAAATGTCATTTCTTTGGGTACGTTTTTAGTTACTTCCTAATAGAGTTTAATTATATAAAGAACAAGCATGACAATTTCTTGTCATTTCCTTGTTGCCAAATGACAGAAAAACCAGTTTCTAAACTCTTGCTGTTAACATGATCTTTCTTACTGAATTTCTTACGGATAGCTGATTAATTTCATCATCACCATGTGCCAGAGGGTCAGGCACACACATATGGGGTCTGATATATGTTATATACAATATATGATTTCTATTTCTGATCAATTGTTGTAGTTTAATAAAACAGTGAAGTTAACTTTGAATCGTCCTGAATAAGTTTCTATATGCAAAACAACTCTTTCTGTATACTTGAAGTCAGTAACTATAATCAGAGATTCAAGGAAATCTAATACCACAATAATGGCATATAGCTCTGATTTTTGAACTGAAGTGCACTGGCTTTCCTTACTTTTTTTCTGACTTATAACCAGCCATCCCCATCTTGTTTGCCTTAGTATAAAATGCAAGCATGTCAGGAATCTGTTCTTTTTATTATATGGGGGAGAATCGAATTCGATCTTTGTATAAACTGATGTCTTTTGCTTTTAGGATGTTTACTGATAATTTCTCCCTGATAGTTGATACAAGCTCTTTGCTAATTTTTATTGGTTACCCATAATGAAACGATCACAGGATTAGGGATGAATCACAATGATTTTCTGTTGGTTTTCTTCCTGACAACTGACAATTTTCTTTGTATACTTAAATCAGAACCCTTCTCTCTATATGTCTCTAGTGTTCTTATGTGTGCACTAAGAAGGTACATTCTAAAATACTATCTTCCTTTTTCATAATGAGCTTGATAGGAGAATGAGTTGAGGGAAAAACACCAAAAAAAGTATCTCCCGAAGCCTCTGGGTTTGGTGACACTTTTAACAACCAGCAGCATAGAGCCCACCTGACTTCAGAACAAACCTAGGGGTTCCCTGTACTGTGGTCCCTCTGGTGGTAGATTTAGATGTGATCTCTGACTGAAACTCTTACAGCAGATGTTGCAGATTTAGGTTCTCTCTATGGTGTGGATTTTCAGATGTGTGTGGAAGTGTGAGGCCTGACTGAAACCCTTCCCACACTGCCGACAGGTGTAGAGTTTCTTTCCTGTGTGGAGCCTCTGGTGGGAAGTAAGCCCGAGTTCCATCTAATTCCTTCCCACACTCCTCACACTTGTACGGTTTCTCCCCAGTGTGAATTCTCTTATGGACTTGGAGACCAGACCTCTGGCTGAAGGCTTTCCCACACGTGTCACATTTGTAGGGCTTCTCCCCTGTGTGAACCCTCTCGTGGTCCTGGAGGATTGAGGACTGACTGAATCTCTTCTGGCACACATTGCATTTGAATGGTTTCTTGCCTGTGTGGACACTCTGATGGGCCTGCAGACCTGAGGGATGACTGAAGCCTTTCCCACACTCCACACACATATATGGTTTCTCTCCTGTGTGGACCCTCTGGTGATTGTGAAGGCTCCAGGTAAAACACTTCCCACACACATCACATCTGTATGGTTTTTCCTTGGTATGAACTCTCTTGTGGGCTTGAAAATTCGAGCTCTGACTGAAGCCCTTCCCACAGACACTGCAGACAAACGGCTTCTCCCCTGTGTGGACCCGCTGGTGTCTTTGGAAGCTTGAGGCTGAATTGAAATCCTTTCCACACTCTTCACATTTATATGGCTTCTCTCCCGTGTGGACCCGCTGATGGCTGTGGAGGTTGAAGCTCAAACTGAAGCGCTTCCCACACTCGTCACACTTGTAAGGTTTCTCCTCAGTGTGGACTCTCTGGTGGGTTTGAAGGTTCCAGCTACAGCTGAACCGTTTGCCACAGTCTCCACACTTATAGGGCTTCTCTCCTGTGTGAATTCTCCCGTGTATCTGGAGATGGTCACACTTTGTGAAGCCTTTCCCACACACCTCACACTTGTAAAGATTCTCACCAGTGTGAACTCGGCGGTGGATGCTGAGATATGAGTTGCGGCTGAAGCCCTTCCCACAGCTGTCGCACCGGTAGGGTTTCTCCCTAGTGTGCACTCTCTGGTGAGCCTGAAGAGCTGAGCTTTGACGGAAAGCTTTGCCACACTGGTGACATGAGTAGTGCTTTCTTCCTGGACGAACACTTTGTTGAATGGTGACACTGGAGCTATGCCTGGTGTCCTTGTGTGTACTGTCTACAGGGGACTTGTTTCCTAAGAGGGCCTGCTGATGAGTCTCCTGACTGGGGCTGTCAGTGAAGGCTTCTTGGCCCTTGCTGCACTGGTAGGCCTTCTGATCTCTGTAATCACAGTCCTGGGTGAGGGAGGACACAGGATCGATGACTTTATCACAGTCACTGCTGCTGTGGACTTTGCCTCTTTTATGCAATCTATTGTTATCTTGATGGGAAATGAAACTCAGAATGTCAACACCCAGAGCCATCAGCTGAGTCTTAGTTTTCACCTGAGTCTGAGGACAGTGTTTCCCATGGTCACGTCTCTCACTAAGACGTGTTTTACTTGAAGAACTCTGAGCTCTCTCAGACAGGCATTCTTGATTTTCAGTAATACTGGAATGGTTGCTTGTGAGACTCTCAGGAGAGCCATTCTCTTCCGAGGCCCAGGGAGACTGTTCTGCTCCCCTGTGGCACTGCTCCAGGAAGTGGGAATACTTTATTACGTCTTCTGGAGTTCTGGCCAGTTTGTTGGCATCATGGCTTGTCCTTTGACAGCATGGACGCCTCCCCAGTGAAAGGCACCTTATTCCTGTCACATGAAGAGTCTCTATCTTGTTTTTACTCTGGCTTCCTGAAAAAAAAAAAATACAGAGCAGAAGGTGGTATCAGTAAGGATGGCGACATTGGGAGCATGTGTCCTCATTTCTCTCTGGAAGCATTAACTAGAGAGCAGCATCAAGGATGAATGTTGGAGAGCCCGGGGAAACAATGAGCTACAACAAGGCACGTGGGCACTCGAGAGCACGCCTCATGTGAGCAAGGTGGAAAATCTGCCTGCCCTGAGCCAGGAGGGACCGCTCGAGTGAAGGCTCAGGGTCCTGTATGTAGCCATGGAAACAGAATAGAAAGAAAGCACTAAACCCATTGTAAGAGGTGTGGTGGGTGTGGCCAAAATTTACCTGTCCAATCTCGCGAGTGCGCGCGTGCGCACGCGCGCGCACGAGAGAGAGAGAGAGAGAGAGAGAGAGAGAGAGAGAGAGAGAGAGAGAGAGAAGCAGATGTAAAACCAGAATGGCTTTAATCAACCATACACAGAGATGATATGAAAAGTTTGGATAACTGGGTTAAATTGTCTATTCTGTGTTGGCATCTTACAATTGGCTTTGATATTATTGTGTGGGCATCTTGGGATTTGAGTATTTGTTGACATATAAATCTGTTTGGTTAACTATAAGCATTAAGAGTTTTGATTTTAGATGGGCAGTGGTGGCGCACGCCTTTAATCCCAGCACTTGGGAGGCAGAGGCAGAAGGATTTCTGAGTTCGAGGCCAGCCTGGTCTACAGAGTGAGTTCCAGGACAGCCAGGGCTACACAGAGAAACCCTGTCTCGAAAAAAAAAAAAAAAAAAAAAAAAAAGTTTTGATTTTACTGGTTCCTGGGTATTGTGATATCTAACTATTAGGATGGTGGTTATTGCGTGGGACTAAGCCTAGTGCCGTAGGGGCTGCTGGGTTGGCCTAGGGGTCAGGTCCAGAGCCGTCAGCCGGTGTACTTAGTGCAGGAACATGGTGGCTAAGCCGGGAGCCAGTTAGACACCTCTATTTTAATACCTCCTGCTACAGTGGTGCTCAGACAGGCCCTGCAGCTGATGTCCAGCTCAAGGACATCACTAAGAGCACACACATGTAGGAGGGGATCGGATAACTTCAACACAAGTTGGCTTGGAAACTACGAGAAGAGAGAGAAAGCATTAAAGATGGCAAGACTCAAAAAGGCTTGGGGGTGCAGAAATGCAGGGGCAGGGGTGAGTAGGTTTCTGTCAAATACCTGCTCTCCAATCTAAGATCACCAGGCTCACAAAGGAGCAGAGGAAAGGGAAAAAAAAAAAAAAAAGGTCGATCTCAGCTGCCCACTGAAGGCAACAGAGGTCCCGAAGGAATAACAAAATCACAACAATATCTGACAGGTCCCCTGAAGAAACTAGAAAATGACCTGAGGGAAAAAAAATTACCAGGACGAGCAACAACAAAGGTGAGATGGACAACTTCTGAAGCTGAAAACAGAGACGAGAGAAGAATATCCGTGTTCCCAGACGCAGCTCAGGGGCGTGCACGACACACCAGGAATGGTTAGTGTCAGTGGGAGAAAGAAGCAGAGGAATGGGGTCACAGGTCGGGAGAGGGATGCTCTTGGGAGGGACACGGAAGTCTTTACCGAGATGGACGTGGACGCAGCTGCCGAAGGGGCACAGGCTTCACGGAGTCCTGACTCGCAACGTGCAAACACTTGGGGTTTTGGTGTGTGTCACTACAACTAAAACTATCAATGGGAACACGTCTGATGGTGCTCAGACACCAGCCGGGGCAAGTACAGCATGTGGAGGGTGAGCAGAAGACACACGTAAAACAGAGCCTCAGAGCCGGGCCTTTGAGGACTGCGGAGCCCGCGCGTGCACGGGAACATACACAGACAGACAGACAGACAGACAACACACACACACACACACACAGCACGCACACACCACACACACACATATGGGGGGAGCGGGTCACAATGCTCCAACAGGGAAGAGTTTTCTGGGCAGAGAGAAGTAAGCAACAACAGCTGAGACACAGAGAAAGGATCAGGAAAAGAAATGGACATCAGCAGAGCTGGAGTTTGAAACCCCAGGAAAACGACGGCCCAGCCAGGCACAGAGGATGAAGCCTGTCACGATGGACGAAGCCTGTCGCCTTAGTGCTTCGGAAGCTGAGGCAGAAGGATCACAAATATCTGGGCAAGTCTAGGCTACATAGCTGTACCTTGCCAGAAAACAACTTGATTTTACTGAGCAAATGGGAGGTCAACTATCTGAGGCAGGGAGGGGTACAATGGAACTCTTCGGTTTTGGGGGGTAGGAAGCACCCTACACAAGAGCAGAAGCAGTATTGGGGTGTTTGGTGGCTGTATTTACCTGTCTGGGTCAAGGATAAGGAAAGCCTCGGAGGCCAGGCGTGTGGGAGGGCTGTCCTTGCACTGTGTGAAGCTGGGAAGGGGAACCCTGGATTGCCCTGGAGACCCCAAGAGGTTCGAGGTGCCAGAGGAATGGGATGCCTGTCCGGGAAAGCCGCTAACGGAGTGGAAGCAGCCCAAGGGAAAGAAGTGTGTTGCAGTCAACGGAGCTGGAAGGAGTTGGGGAGCTGCAGGGCGCTGTGGCATCAGTCACGGGATGCAGAGTTTGGAGTTTACTCTCATGGTTTCTGTTCTTGTTTTCTTCAGTATTTCCTCACTAAGCTCCCTTTCCTCCCGGTTAGAATGGTATAGTCTGTGCCACTGTATGTTGGATTATGTGATCTGTATTTTTTTTGGGGGGGGGGGAGAAGGGGGTGATGGTTTCAAGACAGTGTTTGTCTATATAGCCCTGGGCTGTCCTGGAACTCACTCTGTAGACCAGGTTGGCCTCGAACTCAGAAATCTGCCTGCCTCTGCCTCCCAAGTGCTGGGATTAAAGGCTGTTGTGGAAATATTTAAAACAGTGGCATCCGATCTGTCTTGTGTTACGGAGCTGCCATGTTCCTGACTAGGCTAGGCCTGAGGCCGCTGCTGCTGCTCGGCTCAGGCTGCCATCTCAGGCGGCCAGAGACACCCGCCCTTCCACCAACACGATACCACCGTGGGTGTCTCCACAAGGCTAGGCTGAGCCCAGACCATCCCGCCATCCACGCGGCACCGGATAGAAAATGAGACTCTAATGGTTAAATTATCCAAAGGCTTTTTGTTTGGTAATGCTCAAATAAACAAGATAGCCACACAATTAGAGGTGTAAGCCAATTAACTAACTTAGATATAAGTTGTTACCCAGGACTGTTCTCAGTACATGCGTGGTGATCCATGGCGCCCACTCCCTCCCCTAGCTCCTCCCCTTACTCCTCCTCTTCCTCTCCTTACTCCTCCCACCTTAGCTCCCGCCAACTTATGGGGAAAATATACCCCACAAAAGGCATGCCCCACCACTGCCTGGCGTGATCAGCTTTTTGATTTTGCTTTTATAGGGGGTTACAGTTAAGCGATTGCATGAGTCTCAGAGGAGAAATTGAACTCTGGTCTTTTAAATGGGGTCGGACTGTGATATGGAGACTTTTGTGGTTGGACTGAATGCACTTTGCATTCTGCTATGGCTATGAGCCTATGGGGCCAGGGAGTGGCGTGTGGTGGCTTGAATAGGTATGGACTTCATAGACTCATGTGTTTCAATGCTTGATCCATAGGGTGTGGCTCGACAGGGATCTGGAGGTCGAGGAAATATCAGAGTGGGTGATCTTTGGGGGTTTCAAATACTCAAGCCAGGCCCAGTGTCTCTCACTTCCTGCTTCCTGCAGATCTGAATGAACAGCTCTCTGCTACCATGTTGGCCTGGGTGCTGCTAATGCTCCCCATCATGATAATAACAGACTAAATCTCAGGAAAGCCAAACAAGTTCAATTAAATGCTTTCCTTTATAAGAGTTGCTATGGTCATGGCATTAACTAACACACACACACACACACACACAGACACACACAGACACAGACACACACGGATACTCACACTCTGAAAAGAATGTTTAAAACTTTTATTTAAAGCACAGCATGTATGTGTAAAAGGCAGTGATAGAAAATAAACTGGAGGTAGAGGAGATAGCTCACTGATTCTGGGCACTGGCTGCTCTTCCAGAGGACCCAGGTTGGGTGTGCAGCACTCACATGCTGGCTCACAACCATCTGTTATGCTAGAATCAGGATATCTAGTGCCCTCTTCATGCCTCTGTAAGCACTACAAATGAATGTGGTGCACAGACAGACAGACAGACAACACATTCAAATATACATTCAAAAAGAACAAACTAAATAAACCTAAAAGGAAAGCACTGGAGTGCAACAGACACATAGGATGTGAGCTTCTGACATCGCCAGGGACACAGGGGACCGTCCTCACCCACTGCCAGCAGGTTCCTAAAGTTCTCCAGCATCACATCGTGGTACAGCTTCCTCTGGGCGGGGTCCAGCAGCCTCAGCTCCTCCTCACTGAAGAACACGGCCACGTCCCTGAACGTCACTGCCTCCTGTGACAGCAAACACATGGCACCTCAGTTCCATACCCAGTGCCACTAGGACCTGAGCATCTGTTTACACAGAGCCTGTTGTCTTAGTTAGGGTTTCTATTGCGAGGACAAGTCACCATGAACAAAAAGACAAGTTGGAGAGAAAGAGTTTATTAGGCTTTCACCTCCATATTCCTGTTCATTACTGAAGGAAGTCAGGACAGGAACTCAAGCAGGGCTGGACCCTGGAGGCAGGACCTAACACAGAGGCCATGCATAGGTGCTGCTTACTGGAATGTTGATCATGGCTTACCCAGCCTGCTTTCTTATAGAACCTCCTAAACTGGGTGATGGTGGTGCACACCTTTAATCCCAGGACTGAAGAGGCAGAGGCAGGTGGATCTCTGTGGCTTCTAGGCCAGCCTGGTCTACAGAGTGTTCCAGGACAGTCATGGATACACAGAGAAACCCTCTCTCGAACAACAAGACAAACAAACAAAAAAACAAAAGAAAATGCTTCCATTAAGTCCAGCTTTTAGGCATTTTCTTAATGTTGATTGATGAGGGAGGGACCAGCCCATTGTGGGTGGAGCCATCCCTGAGTTGGTGGTCATAGGTTCTATAAGAAAGCAGGCTGACGAAGCCACGGGGAACAAACATGACTTCGGCATCAACTCCTGCCTCTAGGTTCCTTCTCCGTTTGAGTTCCTGCCCTGACTTCCTTCCATAATGGACAACAATATGGAAGTGTGGGCCTAATAAACTCCTTCCTCCCCAACTTGTTTCCTGGTCATGGTGTTTTGTTGCATCAATAGAAACCCTAACTAAGACAGGCAGTGGTGGCACATGGCTTTAATCCCAGCACTCTTAAGGCAGAGGCACAATAATGTTGGAGTTCGAGGCCAGCCTGGTCTACAGAGTGAATGCAAGGACAGATAGGGCTACACCACCACAGTCTGTCTCAAGGGTGGGGGAAAAGAAAGAAAAAAGAAACCCTGACTAAGACACAGGCCTTCAGGAACCTTCTAGAACAGACAAGCAGCCCACTCTCTGTTCTCAGGAACACACTTCTGCCAACAGTAATCTCATTTAGGGTCATGGGTGAGAGCACGGGCTCTGGAACACCTTATGGATCTTGGTTCACACTTTGAGGCTCTGGCCTGATGAGTTTAGGCTGCTTCTTGTGCCTCAGTTTCCCCATCTGTATAACAGAATCTCCATCCCAATATCCCTGAAGGGACTTATTTAAAATGCACCCTCCATATTCACACAATAAATATAGAACAAAATTTAATTTAGTAAGTGAAAGTTTCAGACGAGCTGCTATTTTTTTTTTTTTTTTTTGGTTTTTCAAGACAGGGTTTCTCTGTGTAGCCCTGGCTGTCCTGGAACTCACTCTGTAGACCAGGCTGGCCTCGAACTCAGAAATCCGCCTGCCTCTGCCTCCCAAGTGCTGGGATTAAAGGCGTGCGCCACCACCGCCCGGCACGAGCTGCTATTTTTAATCACTTACCAAAGTACCCAAGATTTTTAAAGTGTCCAGGTTAGGCCAGAATACAGAGAGAGAATCAGGGATACTTACTGCCTACAAATTAACAGAGAATATAGCCACTGTTGTTAGCAAAACAAGCATTTACTCCCTGGAACTGATGGTACTAGGTAGCTGGAGAGCTGGGTAACACCGTGTAAAACACACCCTTTTACATTAGCATTCATGTTTCAGTTTCCTGAATCATGGCTGCTGAGTGCTCAGTGGTGTCAAATACACGTGTTGTGTTCTAGGCTGCTGGTGTATCTCTGTCAGAGGACACGGTTCATTTGATTCCAGTTTGTACACATGTCTGCGAGTCTGTCCTTTCTTCATTGCTTCATCATCTGAGTTGGATCAACCACAGAAACCGTGCAGACGGCGGCAGCCAGACGCTCCATGGTTGTTCAGGAAATGAATGCTCAGAATGCCCAGTGCAGGAGACGAGGGTGACCAGCGATTTGTGCATGTGTGTATGATGTACGCATGCATGCTTGTGAGTGCACTTAGGCTCATGAACACGCACATGCATGACCAGGCTATAGCACAGCCTCTGCTGTCCTTCCTCAGGTGCTGTCTACAGTGTTTTGTTTGTTTTTAGGACAGGGTCCTGCAGTGGCTTCGAACTTGCCCATTGGGCTAGGATGGCTCACAATGAGCACCAGGGATCTGCCTGTCTCCACAGAGTCCCCAAACCAGGAGATGCTACTTCAAGAAGGTTGAAGAAGAGAGACTCCTGAAAGCTGTCCTCTGATGTCTACATCGTGTCTTGACATGCTCACAAACCACACACACAATAATGCAGATGTTTTAAATGAAAAAAGTCATAAACTGAGTATGGAGAACTCATACTTAATTGTAAAATAAAATTAGGCAAACTGTTGAAAATGATGTCACTTTTTAAATGTAAGTGAACTTAATTTTTTTTTAAATATATGTGCATGCCCTGTGTGTGTGTGTACATGTGTGCAGGTGCCCTGGGAGACCAGAAGAGGGCGCCAGATCCCCTGGAGTTGGAGCTACAGACAGTTGTAAGCTATCAGGTGTGGGTGCTGGGAAAATCACCACTGCTGGTAGCAAAACAAGCATCTACTCCCTGGAACTGATGATACTGTGTAGCTGGAGAGCATAGCTGACCACCATGTAAAACACACCCCTTTGCATTAGTGTTCATGTCTCAGTTTCCTGAATCATGCCTCCTGGGTGCTCAGTGGTGTCTAATACATGAGCTGACTTTCCACGCTGCTGGTGTGTCTCCATCAGAGCACACAGGCACTGGATCCACCGGAGTTGTAAGCTATCAGGTGTGGGTTCTGGGAACAAACTGAGCCAGTGCCCTTAACTACTGAGCCGCCTCTCCAGCCCACATTCTTTAATTCAATATATTTTATTCATCCGTTTACACTTTCCGTGTAAACTTTCATCCGTGTGCAGTGCACTTTGACCACGTGTCCCCACTGTCCTCTCTTATCCCTCCTCCTTCCAGACCTTTCTTCTCAGCAACTTCCCCTCTTACTCCATGCACTTCAGAGAGGCTGGGCTGCAGAGCACGTGCCCAGCATGCAGGGGTCCTGGTTCCAGTCCCTAGCTCTGTGGGGATGGGGGAAGCAAGCCGACTTACCTGTAACTTGGTCATTGTCCTCTTCTCTCTGAGACAAGGCAGGGCTCTGGGAAGCAAGCTGGGGGAGGAAGGGCTTGGTGAGAACATTGCTAGGACAGTCGGTCCACATGGCTCCCTCAGCTTCTCCATCAGCCCCAAGGGCTGTGCGCGCTGACCAGGCTTTTCTACCTACTTCCTGCTCATCGGTCCTGTGAGCCTCCAGGTTACCAGACTCACTCACCACATTCTCTATGTCTGGCAGCTCCAGGGATGCAGTGCGCTCCCACCTTCACAATGCTGCCTGTGGTGATGGCTTTCCCAGAAAAACAAATGCTTAAGGAGCCCTGAACTCTGATGAATGCTTGTCATGACTGACCGCCACTCTCACAAGGGTCTGTCAGTTGTGACAGCTATCTTACATGTTATTGTTTCCATACATGGGAGTGAAATTATTTCTCTCTGTGTCCTGCTCTAAAAGGCTTAATTATTAGCAAGCATTATTGATCTGCAAGAGCCTCCAGTCTCTTTTCCCACATACATGAAGATAATGACCAATAGAAACCTAAGCCCTTTCTAAGGAAAGGGGAGTTTGGCCCTGCAAGATAGCTTAGCCGGTAGAGGTGCAAGGAGAGATCTGACTCCCACAAGTTGTCTTCTGACCTCCATACAAAAGCTGTGCCACGCCCCTCCCCTCTTAAATAAATAGATGCAAAAAAAAAAAAAAATCACATAAGAGCTAGAGTTGCTACTTAAGGCTTCAGGACACTGGCCATCTATCATCACAGTTCCTCTGACAGATTCCCGTGGGAAGCTAGACCCTCCCGGGGCTCCACAGCAGCAGAGATGGGTCCAGGAATCCCGGGCAGCGCGGCCTCTGGCAGAGCCCAGCTAGAGAGGACCGGCCGCCGCCACAGCTGGCCCGCTTCTCACAGGAATGCAGACTCGTCCCTGAAAAGACACACCGGGGGACAGCGCACAGAAGGCCTGCGGGATGCTCCAAGCTCTCACCTCACTGGAAGCACAGCCAAGCAGCCTAGCCTTCCGGAGCTGAAGCACAACTGGGCTGCTAATGACTCCAGAACTACAATTCCCAGAATGCCCCAGCGGGAGCTCAACGCTCTGGTGCTTTTTCTGGGACTACATTTCCCAGAATGAGAAAGTTCCAGGCTATTTTAACTAGAGTGAGGTCGGTGGAAATTGCTTTTTGGAAAATGTATAAGTACCACCCTCGCGTACCAAGGGAGTTGTGGGTCCGGAAAAAAATCAAGTCTTTAGTCATATTTGGCCTTGTTTCGTTGAGAAATTTAAAAGTGGACTGTATAGTGTCTACCAGCTAAGTCCCACGAAGCAAAGGTGATTTAGAAATCTCAAAGGGTGGGTCTCTGCCCTCACCAAGATGCAGTAGCAGGACCAGAGGGCATAAGTATTCTGGGTCCAGTTTTCAACCCTTTAATAGGGGACCTATGGGAAAGAGGGTCTCAGGTTTTGTAAGCTTCTGGATAGAAAATTCTGTCCCTGAGTCAGATCCCCATAGGCAAGCTCTGAACTCCCAAGGGAGTCCCACTTTCCAGTCTGCATAAGGAGGAAGAGGGTCTTGGGATTTGAGTATAATGACCATGGGGGAGGGGGTCTTACAGTTTGGGTTGCAGGCAAGCTCTAGTGCAGGACAGGCACTAATTTTCTCCCTTGCATTATTTTTTCCTTAATGTCCTGGGACCAGCAACCTGTACCGGGAGTTTGACCACTGTTTTGGGTGGGTGATTAGAGTAGAGGGCTTTGAATAGTCAGACTGAGAGAAGTCAATAATTGCCCTGCCTGACAACCGGGTATCTGACAACCTTCATAACCAAGTCTTGGCCTGTATGTCCCTGGTTTGGGTCTCCTGGGTGCTGCCTGATGAGCCATAGCTGTTCTGGGTTCTGGTGCTTTCAAAGGGCAAATTTCAATGAGAATAATGAATCCAAGCTCAGATTCCATCCACCACCCTAGCCGCTGTGGTGCACAGGATCACTAAGTGTCATCCCCTCCAGCACAATCCCAAACTCTCTTTTTGATGTCTCTTGATCAGGATCAGATCTCCAGGCTGGAACCAATGATGGCTGACAGGTGGGCTGGGGCAGGGTTATGAACTCTTTGGAGTACCTGGATTGACTTAACGCCATGATCAGAGATTTCAGCTCAAAGGTCAGCTCTGACCTTTGTGAGGATGGTAGGGGGGCTCCACACATTTCATAGGGAGTTACTCCACTTATGTAGGGGTATTTCTAGCCCTAAGCAGGTGTGTCTTTGTTAGGGTCTTACCGCTGTGAATAGACACCATGACCAAGACAACTCTTATAAGAACAACATTTATTTGGGACTGGCTTACAGGCTCAGCGGTTCAGTCCATCATCATCATCATCAAGGCAAGAACATGGCAGCATCCAGACCGGACACAGACACAGGCATGACATAAGCACAGAGTTTCAAAGACAGACTCAGCACTACATTGTAAGTGGGGTCTCTTGGGAGAGAGGCCCAACCAGATTCAAAGGGGAGACTCAAAGTCATTCCTCTTCACCAGGGGAGAATGGGATATCCCCCACCTCCCAGCTCAGGGGAATGATGCTTCTCTCACTTGAGCCATCAGGAGTCTAGACCAAAACCAGAAACAGAAACTGCACAGGTACAGGGAACTTACCTGCTTACGGAGGGAGCTGGCCAGCATAGTGGCGCTTCACTCTTAGTAATCAAGGCGGGTTTGGGGGTTGGGGCTTCCTGGCCAATACACCAAATGTTGTTGTCCAGGAGTACATTAGTCAGGGTTCTGTAGAGTCACAGAACTTATGGAATGCCTCTCTATAGTAAGGGAATGTGTTGTGATAACTTACAGTCTGTAGTCCAACTAACCCAACAATGGTCAGCTGTGAATGGGAAGTTCAAGAATCTAGTAGTTACTCAGTCCCATGAGGCCAGTTACTTCAGCTGGTCTTCTGTAGAAATAGGTTCCAACAGATGTGACAGAAAGTAAATGCAAGCAGGCAAGAAGAGTGAATCTTCCTTCTTCCAATGTCCTTATGTAGGTCTCTGTTGAAGTAATTATTTAAAACGACAGCATCCAATCTGATTTGTAGTTATGGAGCTGCCGTGTTCCCGTCTTGGTTAGGCCTGAGGTCACGAGCAGCGGAGTGTCCTTGCTGCTGCTGCCGCTGCTCAGGACGCCCGCTCAGGTGGCCAGAGACACTGGCCCTGCCACCCACAAGATGCCAGCGTGGGCAATAGCTCTGTCAATCTTCCACGCTGTCTCCTCAAGGCTGGGCTGAGTCCAGACCATCCCGCCATCCACGCGGTACCCAGTAGAAAATGAGACTCTAATGTTTAAAGATTATCCAATAGCTTTATATATTTGGTAATGCTCAAATAACAAGATGCTCACACAATTAGAAGTGTTAACCAATTAACTAACCTAGATATAAGTTGTTATCCAGGGCTGCTCCCGATACATGCCTGGTTCTCCATTGCTCTTACCTCTCTGCCTCCTTCCTAGCTCCTCCTCTTCCTCTCCTTACTCCTCCCACCTTAGCTCCGCCCACCTTGCAGGGAAAATATATCACTACAGGTCTCCAGCAGAAGGTGAGGTCCAGATTAAAGGTGTGAACCACCATGCCTGGATCTGGGACTTGCTTTGTCCCAGGCTGACCTTGAACTCAGAGATCTCCTTGTCTTAGTCTCCTGGGATTAAAGGCATGTACTACCTTGCCTGGGCCTAAGCTTTTCACGGCCACTATGCCTCAAGATCTCCATGCTAAGATCCAGGTCAGAAACTTGTGTCCTCCAGCTTCAAGATCTGGATCATAAGTGAGCCCTCCAATTCTGGACTGTAGTTCATTCCAGATAGAGTCAAATTGACAACCAGGAAGAGCCATTACAGGAGTCACCCCACAAACCACAATACAGAACTCAGTGAGACAGAGATAGTTTATTGAACACTCACCCCAGGACTGATTGACCAAGGCTGTAAACTAGACTTGGGAACTGATTGGAAACTTGAATCAAGTCTGTGTCCAGTTATTCCACCAATCAGGATTTAGGGATAGGGGACTTCCTTAGGAACATGTCTTTGTTCTGAAAGGCCCTCACAAGAGGGAGGGAGTCCCTCACTCTAGTCCGGGAATAAGCACTAACCCAAGGACACACGAGACCATCTTGATGCAATTAGTAAAAAGGTAGTTTAATAGCGAGGGGCCCCTCGGTTTGAAACATGTCAGACTCAGGGGACAGAGGATTCGATGAAGACCCCAGAAAGTTTGGAACTTTTTATAGGTAGGGGTGGGAAGAGTGGGGAGATTTGGCGCGGTTACACATGATTGGATATTTTAAACATCAGCAATTTGCATAGACTAGTTATTTTTGACCATGAATCCTCGGACTCAAGAGTACCAGATGACCCATTACTCATTTGCTTGTTTAGACTTGTATGCCTTTGCGTCCTTGCTTCTTTTTCGTTTTTGGTCACTCTGTCCCTGAAGAGGCTCAAAATTATTATTATTATGGCTAATTTTAACAAGTTATTGGTGGTCTCTGCTGACCATGAATTCCTTGCTCTGTGTCTCAAGATGTTTTTAATTCTTTATTCTCACAGTTCAACACTTATCCTGTTCCCATTGGTTGAGGTATTCAACTGTGGCAGGGGACTTGCCTTATCTAATATTCATGTCTTAACTTGCCAACCAGGTGTCATTTACCCACATGTCTCCTTCGGCCAAGTAGGATGTCAGTTCCCAAGGAGTTCTTGAGAACTTAAAACTTTACTCAACACCTGCTCAAAATGGAAGTATTATTCCAAATGGCTTTTTATATTGGTGCAGGCGTCTGTCTCTCTTATGCTGGAGTCCTTCCCAGGGACAACTTATCATACAAAGGTGCAGGAAGTGCTGCCAGGAGTTGGGTTCAGGTCCAAGCTTATTGTGGCTAACTATACAGTTGTTCTACTTGACCTCTGTTGTGATTAGTTTCCAAGAACATCAGAGCACAGAACGTAACAGAATATGCAGTCAACTCAGGCATGAAACTTTCCTATGAATAGAATTTAGAGCTTATGAGAAAGTTTCTTTGTAACATTAGTAATAGCTAAAATGGCTAGCTAAACCAGTAGCAGTTAACTAGGCCTTACAAGGCTGCTTTTTGGTTTATTCATTTCTGAAATGCTATGAAAGACAACTATGGATACTTTTT
Source organism: Mastomys natalensis (assembly GCA_021653895.1). Lineage (NCBI taxonomy): Eukaryota > Metazoa > Chordata > Mammalia > Rodentia > Muridae > Mastomys > Mastomys natalensis. The sequence continues at coordinate 202,384 of JAJTUV010001261.1, forward strand.
GGGTTTTGTTGTTGTTTTGGTGTTTTCCTGAGACACAGCTTCTCTATGTAGCCATGACTGACCTAGAACTCCCTTTGTAGACCAAACTGGCCTTGAACTCATGGATCTACATGTCTCTGCCTCCCACATGCTGGGATTAAAGGTGTGGGACACTACACCAGGTTGTGGATCCTTTTTAAGAATGTTGAAGTCCCCATATTATACTGCATTATAAAAGCTAAAACTTTAGTTGTGCATTTATAGGAGCCTGATTCAGCAGCAGAGTCAGAGCCCCTGCCTAGAATCCCCCAGTGAGGGGCTGAGGGCGTGGCTTAGTGGTAGAGCCCCTGCCTAGAATCCCCCAGTGAGGGGCTGGGGGCGTGGCTCAGTGGTAGAGCACAGGCTATCTGGGTCACTATTCTATTGCTGTGAAGAGACACCATGACCAAGGCAACACAGAGCATTTATTTGGATGCTTGATACAGGTTCAGGGGCTTACTCCATTACCATCACATCAGGAAACATGGCAGCATGCTATGACCACGCATTTAAGTATTTGAAACCTTTGGGAAACATTCTTATTCAAACCACCACAATCTACTCCCAAGCCTCCATGGGCTTGTAGGTACAACATAATGCAAAAATGCATTCAGCCCAACGTCAATAGTCCTCATAGCCTATCACAGTCTCAACACTGCTTAAAAATCCAAAGTTCAAAGTCTGTTCTGAGACTCACAACTATCTCTTAACTGTAATCCCCTGTTAAATCAAAATGAAAAAGCAGATCACATATTTTGAACATACAATGATGTTGGGGATTTGATTTGTACTTACATGGGAATTTGCACACTCACTGAAGGTTCCTGGCAACAGGTTTTTTTTTTTTTTTTTTTTTTTTGACTGATCAATAAAGACTCGGTGGCTGATATCTGGGCAGGGTGACAGAGGCAGGATTTTTAGGATTCCCAGGAAAGAAACACAAAGGAGAGAGAGAATCTGTGATTAGGAGGGGTAGGAGATGGACCACACAAGAAGAGGTGCAGGAGGGAGAGCCAGCCAGTGTAAGAATCAGGGAAAGTGGCCCTGGGGGCCACTTCCCCAATTGGGTCTGGGGTAGCAGAGATGAAATATAGATTGAGCAAGTTTTAACTCAGAAATATTGGAAGGGAGTGTGTTAGCCACATGAGATACGGGAGTGGCCTAGTCATTAAGCTAACTAAGGCAAATTAAAAATAATGCTATATATTTGTATTTTTCATTTGGGGACTCCAGAGTATTGGGGAAGGTGGAATTGCACTTTCCCAGCTGGGAAGTAGAGCAGATTAAATATTTACCGCTACAGATGGTGCACAATGGGCTGGGCTTGTACTCACTATTAAAAATTCTTTAGAGATTCTCAGATGGAACACACACATGCTGTGATGTAAGATTATGAGTTGGGGAGAATTGGCCTCTTAACAGGCTACAGTTTTACCCTAGTCACATGGGGATTTCTTCATTCAGTTCAGAAGTAACACAAAGGGTTTGGACTCAGAAGTGCTGGGAGCCCTGCTGTGCAAAGAGACAAGCTCCTCAGAAGGCAGAGAGAAAGGCAGATGGTAGAAGCTGCCTGCTTCCTACAATCAGATAAATAAAGGAGAGACATGAATGCGATTTGTTTCATTATTCTTTTTTTTTTTTTTTTTTTTTTTTTTTTTTTTGGGTTTTTCGAGACAGGGTTTCTCTGGATAGCCCTGGCTGTCCTGGAACTCACTCTGTAGACCAGGCTGTCCTCGAACTCAGCAATCCGCCTGCCTCTGCCTCCCAAGTGCTGGGATTAAAGGCGTGCGCCACCACTGCCTGGCTGTTTAATTGTTCTTAAGAATAGAAGGGAATATAATGGTAATTGTTTAAATGTTTTTAAGTATAAGATTTCCAGGCCTTTGATTTCAAACATAAAAAACAAAGGCTCACAGGTAGAAGGGAGATTGAGTGAAAAATGCTTTAAAGAACATGTGAAAAGATCTATTCCAGGGCGAATACTGGATTCTTTGAACGCGGTCTACATGGGAGTTCTGCGATAGCTTAGCGTGACATTCATTCATAAATCATCCTGAAAATAGGCTCATACAGAAAATAGAAAGGAATTTAACTGAAGTTAAATACATAAAAAAATGTTAATCCAAGTTATATAAAGAGAAAGGGATTCTAATTATATATCCACAGATATTAATCTCCATTTAAAGGAGAAAAATATTTTTACAATTTTTTTTTTCGAGACAGGGTTTCTCTGTGTAGTCCGGTCTGTCCTGGAACTCGCTCGGTAGACCAGGCTGGCCTCGAACTCAGAAATCCGCCTGCCTCTGCCTCCCAAGTGCTGGGATTAAAGGCGTGCGCCACCACCGCCCGGCGAGAAAAAATATTTTTAAAGGAAATTTAAAAAGGTCTATGCCAGGGCAGGCAGCTGGGTTCTATGAACGTGGGCTCCACAGGAATTTTGGGATTGGTTAGCCTGGCATATGACACATTTTAGTTTAGAAGTAGGCTCATACAGAAATATAGAATGGAATTTAACTGAAGTTAAATACATAGGAGAGGATGTTAATTCAAGTTATATGAAGAGAAATGGGAGATTTACATACACACACACATATCCACAGAGATATTAAGCTCCAGAGAAGGGAGAATTTAAGTATACATAGATGAATAATAGACGCTTTTGATCTTTTTCCCCACTTCTCTTCTCCTTCTTGCCCCGCCCTGCTAGCTTCGCCCCCTCTCACTCTGGCCCAAAGTTCACTGTCGATCGCTGTATTCAGACACCCATTTGAGGGCATCAGATCTCACTATGGATGGTTATGAGGCACCATGTGGTTGCTGAGATTTGAACTCATGACCACCCGAAGAGCAGTCAGTGCTCTTAACCGCTGAGCCATCTCACCAGGCCCCGAAGCTTTTGGTCTTAAATTGTACATCAAAAGCAAGCAGGGGGTTGGGAGCCTAACCTTATCTCAGACAGATAGTAGAAACTTAGGCCTTGATCTGACTATCAAAAATTAATCATGTAAAAACATGACAGGGGATACTGTAGGAGCACTGTTTCAACAGGTAATAATATTTGTTTAGATTGCTTTAATTGCTTTGCATTGTTTTAATTATCAAAATGTGTGTGGTCATAAGTCTAGTGGTTATGATATTTAAAATCCCCTATGAGACAGGCCAAGTTATTAAATTAATTCAATCTATACCTTTAATGATTTGAGGTTACTGGACCAAAGGCATGCTATTTTTGGAGAGAGGCTCTGTATTTTTGTTCACAGGAAAGGAGAAAAGACTTTGGACCCCCTTTCAAGTGTGATATAGATCAGATATGACAGGTGAAGGCCCCCTGAAGATCTTGGCTACAGAAAATAAAAATTCGAAAAAAATCAAACAGGACAGGTAACTTGCTGATTCTTCAACATGAGACCAGCCCTGTAACTGGCTTAGACATAAAAATGTCTCTAGCCAAAACCTCAGCTAAAATTAGACAATAAAACTTGTTGTTGGGATTCTTAAGATTCATCGTTGCACTTGGGAGGCAGAGGCAGGTGGATTTCTGAGTTCGAGGCCAGCCTGGTCTACAGAGTGAGTTCCAGGACAGCCAGGGCTACACAGAGAAACCCTGTCTCAAAAAAAAAAAAAAAAAAAAAAAAAAAAGATTCATCGTGCCATCCTACACATGGCATGAGTGAAGATTTATTACAATTGGTTATTGATCATATTAACTCAGAAAATGTTAGTTGTCTTTCATCTGCTCAAAGAAGGAACAAAATTAACCCTTAACTGATCTGTGCATCTTGCACAATTCAGCCTTTCAGACAGATTCAGTCAGAACTTCAGTCAAGTCCTTAGCCTTCTAAGCATACAGAGACTGGATAGCAGATACTAAAGTTAACTTTCTTAAGTCTAACCAAATTTTCTAATTTTCCTACCTCTCCCCATCCCTTTAAAACATTTTCATTGCTCCTATTCAGCAGGAAGAAGTTGTGAAGAGTCATAGTCCTGATCCCTTGGGTTTGAGTGTCTGCTTATTGTTATTTTATAAATTATAAATAGGTTGTCATTTTAAGGGATAATTTGGAAATGGTCATAATTTTGGACAGGGAGGAAATAGATGGGATGTATTACTCAATTTATTCTTAAACAAAGCATTGTATAGCCACAATCTTACATTGGTAGAAATCTTTATAATAGATTTAAATTAAAATTGTAATTTTTACATTGGTACAGTATTTATAGACTGATGCATATTTAAGGTTTTCATTGGTATACCTTTCTTATATTGATACTAAATTTGAAATTAATATTGTTACTCTTAGATAGGCATGGTGCCTAAGCACTCATTTAAGAATACAAGGCTTTGACCCAGTCCTTCTAATAGCTGCTATTACAAACTGTTTAGGATGATTTAGTAAGGCAAGTTAAGGTAAACTAACTCATGGTTATATTAGGTTCTGATCTGATTATATTAGAGTGCTTTCAATATTATTCAAATAAAAATAGCTAAGAGTAGTCAAGGTTTAACAGTTCAGATATATGTTATATAGATATATAGTCTTCAAAAAATCAAAAATCCACAAAATATGACATTTAATCAATTTATTATAATTAGAGAATTTGACTAGAGACATGTCTGCTCCTGACAGTGCCCCCTTCGTGGTTCAAAGAAGAAATTGATCATCAAAACCTCCAAATGGAGTTGCTCCAGTTGTGGCAATGTAGCCACTGGACAAAAATTGCCTCAATGCAGCCACAGACAAATATACTGTCCAGGAAAGAACACACGGTATGGGATAGTCAACAGCTTAGCTCTGCCAAGACAGAGAAGGCTAATCTTTTATAGTTCCTGCCTCATCCATGGTCTGTCACATGATTCTGGGCCAGAAGGCTGAAGACAGATGCTCCTATATTTTGAGGAATAGGGGACTGTCCAGGTAGTCATCTGTCTCTACAATTTGTTTAAGTTTTGGAAGCTATGTTTTTGTGTTTCCTACATATTCAGAAAATATTTAATTCACTCTCAGATTTCTGATAGGATTGAAAACTAGTTATAGTCTTATAATCAAACTTAAGTTGTTTAAAATTGAGGAAGATGATATAGATTTGAAAGGATGATTTTCAGATGGCAATGCAAGTTAAAATCAAAACATGATTCAGGTATAGAATTGTAAGCTCTTTAAGTTAGGATAGATGTTAGAGTAATGTATATAAATTGACAAAATCGATGGACTGGACGTTATTAGTGTGTAGCATACCTTATAGTTTACATAACTGTTGCATTGTGTTATAGTTACAAGCCTATACAAGCCAGGGAGTGGAGTGTGGTAGTTTGAGTGAGAATGGCCCCTAACGGTTTACATATTTGAAGCTGGTCTGAGCTTGATGCCACGCTCCCTGCTGTGATGATAAAGGACTAAGCTTCTGAAGCTGTAAACCTGCCCACAAATAAGTGCCCTCTATTTTAAGAGTTGCCTTGGTCTTCCTCAATTTCTTTCTTCAGAGACTTTAAGTTCTTTTCATACAGGTCTTCCAGTTGCTTGGTTAGGATTACACCAAGATGTTTTATATTATTTGTGGCCATTGTAAAGGGTTTTGTTTCCCTAATTTCTTTCCCAGCCTGTTTATTCTTTGTATAAAGGAGGGTTACTGTTATTTTTTTGAGTTAATTTTGTACCCGGCCACTTTGCTGAAGGTGTTTATCAGCTGTAGGAGTTCTCTGATAGAATATTTGAGGTTGCTGATGTATATACTATCATATCATCTGGAAATACTGATGCTTTGACTTCCTCCTTTCCAGTTTGTATCCTCTTGATCTCCTTCTGTTGTCCTATGGCTCTAGCTAGAATTTCAAGTACTATGTTGTCCTGTCCTGCAGGACATTAAACAGGAGTCCAGGGAGATCACCTGAAAGAGAGCGGGGGGTGAGGGGTAGCAGACAAAGACACGAAGAACCACGACCTGTCTAGTTGATCAGATTGTATTGTTTATTCTTTCACACACAGGTTATATACACAAAAAGGCAGGATGTGGGGAAGGGGATGACACAGGAGCGTAGGTGTTTAGGGGGAGTACAGATATCTTCCAGAACAGAGTGTCAGCTGGGTGAAGGTTCAAGAGACAGACCACTATGACTCCCCTATGATTCACTTGTCTTTATCTAAGTTGGTACTATCCACCAAGGCTACCTATCTACAAGGTCTATGACTACTAAGGCTTGGCAGCCCTCCACCAAGGCTGCTTGTTTACAATAGCTTCTAGGCATCTGTTTCAGTGTTTTTCCACAGAGACCCAAGACTTGGTGCTAGCAGGCATGTATGTCAGGCCTATTGCTGATTTTAGGCCTATGGCTGATTTTAGGCCTTCAGTATATAAGCAGGGCTGCCCCTGACAGTACTAACTTATAGGTGGATATTAGTCAAGTGCAGGATAACCATTTTACAATCCACAGACCCAAAGACACTGGGTAATAAGGAGGTCCCACCAGAGGATGTGTGAATCTCACTCAGAAGGGGAAAAACTAAATCGTCATCAGAGGTGGATGGACAGAGGGAACTGGGTGGGAGAGAGGTGGTGAAGAGGGGAAAGGGATAGTGATCAGGTGTGGGGAGAGGCCTGGGAGTGAGAATGCAAATCAGTGGACAGCAGTTTTGGTGGGAAGCCTGGGATGGGCAACAATGCGGGGAGTCTATAGGGATGACCCTAGCTGAGATTTGTACCAGAACAGGATACAGAGAATCAAGTGGACACCTCCTGTAGCCAGGTAGGACTTCCAGAGGAGAGAGGCAGACCTCACTTCACTCACAAAACCTTCAACCCCAAATTTGTCTTGCCTCCAAGATGTGCAGGGATAATGATGGAGCAGGAACTGGGGGAACAGGTAGGCAATGACTGCCCCAACTTTAGACCCATCCCATGTGAGAGAGCCAACCCCTGATACTGTTACTGATGCTCTGCTATGCTTGCAGACAGGAACTTAGCATAACTGTCTTCTTAGAGGCTTCATCCAGCAGCAGATGGAGGCAGATGCAGAGACCCACAGCAAACATAGGGTAAAGCCCAGGGAGTTGTACGCAAGAGTTAGGGATCAGCGATACCACAAGAAGACCTATAGAGTCAACTACCTTGGGTCCATGGGGACTCACAGAGCCTGGGCCTCCAACCAGGGAGCATGCAGGAGTTAGACCTAGACCCCCTACACATTTGTAGTAAATATGCAGTTTGGTCTTCATGTGGGTCCCATAACTAGTGGAGAGGGAGCTATCTCTAACTCTGCTGCCTGCCATTGGATTACCCTCCCCCTCCCTGGACTGTCTGGTTGGGCTGCGGTGGGAGAGGATGTGCCTAGTCCCGCTGGGACTAGATATCTCAGGGTGGAGCAGTACAGAAGGGAGCCAATGGGGGGAGGGATTTGTAAGCTTAGGATTGGTATGGGGGGGCTGTGATGTAAAGTGAATTAAAAAGCAATAAAATATTGAAAAAGAGAAGGGGAGGGGGAAAGGAAGGATGGGAGGGAGGGAGAGAAAGATGCCTAGGTGGTGTCTCTTCACAGCAATAAAATATTCACTCAGATAGTCTGTATTAACCACCAGATCACTCCTCTAGTCCCTCACTGGGGGATTCTAGACAGGAGCACTTACCACTGAGCCACGCCCCCACCCCTCACAGAGGGAGACTATGTAGGGACTCTGACTTTGTTGTGGAATCAAGTTCCTATAGTTGTGAAGTTTAATAATACAATATAATACGGGACATCAACGTTTTTAAAAAGTATCCACAGCTGGCCGTGGTGGCCTACCCCTTTCATCCCAGCACTTGGGAGGCAGAGGCAGGTGGATCTTTGAGTTTGAGGGGTAGCTGGTCTACAGAGAGAATTCCAGGACAGCCAGGGTTACACAGAGAAACTGTCTAGGAAAACCAAAAACAAAAACAACAAAGAAAACAAAGAAAAAACAAAAAAAAAGAAAAAAGTATCCATAGTTGTCCTTCATGGCATTTCAGAAATGAATAAACTGAAGTGATCCGGAAAGCAATTTCCATCGGCCTCACTCTACTTAAAACAGTGTGACCTTTCTTTTCTTTCTTTCTTTTCTTTTCTTTTTTTTTTTTTTTAGGAATAATAATAATTATTATTATTTTATTAATCATTTTATTCATTTACATTTCAAATGATATCCCCCCTTCCTGGTTACCCCTCCACCAACCCAGCAGCCTATCCCTCCTCTCCCCCCCCTTCCCCTTTGCCTTTATGAGGGTGCTCCTCCACTGTGCCTCACCCCTTTAGCATCCCCTACACTGGGGCATCAAGCCTCCCTTTCCTCCCATTGATGTCAGGTAGGGCCATCCTCCGCTACATATGTATCTGGAACCATGGGTCCCTCCGCGTGTACTCTTTGGTTGGTGGTTTAGTTCCTGGGAGCTCTGGGTGGTCCAGTTAGTTGATATTGTAATTCTTATGGGGTTGCAATCCCCTTCAGGTCTTTCAGTCTTTCCCCTAGCTCTTTCCATTCGGGACCCTGGACCCAGTCTGATGGTTGGCTGTGAGTATCTGCATCTGTACTGGTCAGGTGCTGGTAGAACCTCTCAGGGAACAGCCATACCAGGCTCCTGTCAGCAAGCGTTTCTCAGAATCAGCAATAACGTGGGGGTTTGGTGTCTGCAGGTGGGATGAATCCCTAGGTGAGGCGGTCTCTGGATGGCCTATCCTTTGGTCTTTGTCCCATTTTTTGTCTCTGTCTTTCCTTTGGACAGAAACATTTCTGGGTTAAATCTTTTGAGATGCATGGGTGGCCCCATCCCTCAAATGTGGGCTGAGTCTATTGGAGTGTAACCTTTCTAAACAATGATGTCCTAGAAGTGCTCTAGAGTCAGGTACTTCTGGTGATGCATTCTGGGAAATGTAGTTCCGGGCCTGGGACGGTCGAGGTCGCTTCCGGTCCCGGGAGACAAGGTTACTTCCCAGTGTGTCTGCGAGGAGGACGTGGAACATCCCGTCTCCCTTCAGGTGCGGTTGTGCTCCCTGCGTGTCCCTTTGGGGACAGAGTCTGTGGTCCGGGAAAAGCAGGAGGCGGTGATGGCTGCGGCGGCGGCCGGTCCACTCTAGCTGGACTCTGCCTGAGGTCGCGCTGCCCGAGACTCCTGGACCCATCTCAGCCGCTGTGGAGCCCCGGGGAGAGTCTAGTTTCCCACGGGAGCCTGGCGGAGGAGCTGTGGTGACAGATGGCCAGTGTCCTGAAGCCTTAAGTAGTATGCACTTATTGCATTTATTTATTTGTTTATTTACTTAAAGAGTTGGGGCGTGCCACTGCTTATAAAAAGGTGAAGTAGAGTCACTCCTTCCACCATGTGGGGTCCAGAGACTCGAACTCAAGTGGTCAGCCTCCACGGCAGTACTTGTACTCGTTGAGCCATATCACAGGGGCAAAAACTCCCTTTTAAGAAAGGATCCAGGTTTTTGTTGGTGCTTATTTCATGCACGTGGGAATAGAGACTTTATGGAGGCTTTTTCAGATGAGCAACCTTTTACTAGAATGTAAACCTTTTACTGGTAGAGACAGAGGGCGGGGAGGGGAGAGGAATTTCAAGTATGTGTAAGATAGCCATCAAATTAACAGGCCCTTCTGAGAGTGGTGGTCAGTTGTGATAGTGAGGTGAGGCATGGATGCCCTGGTAACCTGGAGGCTCACACTACCGATGAGCAGGAAGTAGGTAGAAAAGCCTGGTCAGCGCGCACAGCCCTTGGAGCTGATGGAGAAGCTGAGGCAGCCATGTGGACTGACTGTCCTAGCGATGTTCTCACCAAGCCCTTCCTCCCCCAGCTTGCTTCCCAGAGCCCTGCCTTGTCTCACAAAGAAGAGAACAATGATCAATTACAGGTGAGTCGGCTTGCTTCCCCCATTCCTGTGGAGAGCTTTTGGGGCTGCTTGGCAGGAATCTGACATTGGCTCAGATATTTTAGTCACCCTGGTAAGCCCTTAAAAACAGTGATCACAGGAGTGAAGAAGGGACTTTTGTTTATTGCCTTGCTTGTTCCTTGACTATTTGCATCTATTGTATTGCTAATTCCTCAACCTCGAACTGACCTTAATACTTGCATGTAATTAAAATGGTATAAAAGCAGACTGGGAAAAAATAAAACCCGCCTTAGCCTCAGAACTGGCCGGGGTCATGCTACAGTGTTGTCTAATTGTCTTTTTTCTTTTTAATCCTCATTCCTGCACTGGAGAACCTGATGACTGACTGGGCTGGCTGGTCACATTCCCCACAGGGCTAGGGATTAGAAATAGAACCCCTGCATGCCGGGCAAGTGCTCTGCAGCCACCACAGTCTATTTGACAAGTTCCAGGTCAGGGAAAGACACTGGCTCAAAAACAAACCAAAAAAAATGACCAGGACCTGAGGAAGGACATCAAAGGATGTCCTCTAATCTGTACATGTGTGTGTACCCTTGTGTACATCAATGTGCGCTCACATGCATGCACACATATGTATACACATGTACACGTACACAGAACACTGGTCACCCCCATCTCCTGCACTGGGCATTCATTTCCTGAACAACCACGGAGCGTCTGGCTGCCGCCATCTGCATTGCTTCCATGGTTGACCCAACTCCAATGATGAAGGAATGAAGAAAGGACAGACTCACAGACACGTGTACAGACAAGCTGGGATCGAATGAGCCCTGTGCTCTGACGGAGACACACCAGCAGCGTTGAAAGTCAGCTCATGTATTAGACCCACTGAGCACCACATGAACTCCAACGCAAAGGGGTGTGTTTTACATGGTGTTCAGCCAAGCTCTCCAGCTACACAGTACCATCAGTTCCAGGGAGTAGATGCTTGTTTTGCTACCAGCATTTTCCCAGTTAATTTGTAGACACTAGGTATCCCTGATTGGCCCAGTCTGCAGGGTGGTGAACTGGGGCGGGGGGACCACTTGAAAGAGAATGGGGGACAAGGGCATGCAAAGAATGACAGCCTGTCTGAAGTCTGATCAGACTGTAATTTTAATTTTTTCACACGGGGGTTATATACATATAGAAGCAGGATGTGGGGAGGGGGACGATGTAAGGTCTTCTTTGTTTCTGGAGAGCGCAGGTGTTCTCAGGGGAATACAGATGTCTTCCAGAACAGGATATTGGCTGGGTGAAAAGTTCGCAGAAGAAGCAAGGCAGAACAGGTCACCATGTACCTGTCCATAAACTCTATTGTTCATTTGTTCTTATCTAAGCTGGTACTTTCCCACCAGGACTACCTGTCTACAAGATCTATAGCTATCTGTTCTAGGGTTAGTGCTTTCCCACAGAGACCAAGACTTTGTGTCAGTAGGCATGTATGGCTGACTTAGGCCTATGGCTGACTTAGGCCATTAATGTATACGCAAGGTTGCTCCCAACACCTGATTTCTTGTATTCTGGCCTAAAATGGACACTTCAAAAAAAAAAAATGGGGTACTTTGGTAAGTGATTAAAAAAATCACTTGGAAGTGTTTTTGAAACTTTCACTTAGTTCAGTTTTTGTTTTAAAGTTATTATGTAGAATATATTTTAAAATTATATTATGTATATATGGACAGAACATTTAACATGTAATAAATATAGTATATTATATAAATATATAATATAACCTTTATGGAAACACTGTGTCGCCATGATTGTCATAATGAAGTCAGTAATTAGCATTGTTGGGCAAATATTGGCTTCTGAATGCATATCTTATAGTGTCTTAGGTCCTTCTGTGCTCTCATTTCATCCCTAGGGATATTGGGATGGAGATACTGTTACGAACATGGGGAAACTGAGGCACTGAGAAGTTGCCAAGCTCTAGCTTGTGTGAAGTTGACACAAAGCCAGCCAGTGCAGCCTGTTAGATTGACAGGGCTCAGGACTCTATGAGTGATTCAAACTTGAGTGCCGTCTGCCAGATATTCCTGAACACACAAGCGTTTCATAAGTTGGAGAAGTTTTGGATTTGGGAATATTTGCATAGACTTTACTAAAAAGAATTCTGAATCTGAAATTTATAATCTTGCTCACTGCAAAGCATTTTAAGTGATGTCATCACTATGAAATGGGTTTCAGAGCATTTTGGACAATGGGATGAAGGTACCCCTGAGCTGTCTTATGCTAGAGAGCCAGCCATTGCCACTGTCTCTGGTATAAGTCAGCACATGACTCCCGACATGGGTTGGTGCTCTCTAACTCGAAATCCCGTGACTTCCCATTTAAGAGTGATGGACCTACTGACCCAGCTGTGGAAATGACACCAAGTTCTTTGTACAGCATTTTCTCTTTTTTGTCCCCTCCCTACTCTGGAGCTATGGAAAGGTCGAATAGGTGTACTGGCTGGTGATGTGTGTCAAGTTGACACCAGCTAGAGTCATCAGGAGAGGAGGAAGCCTCAGTTGAGGCAATGCCTCCATAGGATCCAGCTGTAGAGCATTTTCTCAAGTAGTGAGTGATATGTGGGAGGGAGCCACTTAGGGTGTGCCATCCCTGGGCTGATGGTCCTGGTTAGTCTAAGAAAGAAGGATGAGCAAGCCATGATGAGGAGGCAGTGAGCAACACCACACCATGCCTCTACATCACCTCCTTCCTCCAGGGTCCAGCCCTGCTTGATTTACCTAATCTTTCAGTAATGAATAGGAATATGCAAGATTAAGCCTAATAAACCCTTTCCAATCGCCTTTTGTTCATAGTGTTTGTCCAGCAACAGAAACCTAACTAAGACAAAGACACGCATAAACAGATGCTGAGGTCCTAGTGGCTCGGGAATGGAAACTGAGGTGTCATGTGTTTGCTGTCACAGGAGGCAGTGACGTTCAGGGACGTGGCCGTGTTCTTCAGTGAGGAGGAGCTGAGGCTGCTGGACCCCGCCCAGAGGAAGCTGTACCACGATGTGATGCTGGAGAACTTCAGGAACCTGCTGGCAGTGGGTGAGGACGATCCCCTGTGTCCCTGACAATGTCAGAAGCTCACATCCTATGTGTCTGTTGCACATCCAGTGCTAACATGATATAACTATCCCTTATTCAACCACAGACATACAAACAATAAGCTTAGCCGGGTGGGATCCTGCCCTGAGGTCACCATTCCATTGATTCACATTTAATACCTTTGAACACAGGACTTCATTACACTTCCTGGTGCCTTTGCCTCTTTAAACTACATACACATTTGGTTTTTTTCCTTTCTAAGTTTTGAAGCTTGATCAGAATGTTTTTCCTAAGAGTGAACACAGGACAGAGTGTATGCTAGGTTTTTTGAGACCTTCTTCAATGCAACTAATCTGAATTTCTTCATGTTAGCCTCAGACAGACTCCCCAGAAAAGGGCACAAAGCAGCCATACTCTTCACCAAAATATCACAACAAAATGTTTCTGGTCCATATACTCCTCTGAAACCTCTTTTTTTTTTTTTTTTTTGGTTTTCGAGACAGGTTTCTCTGTATAGCTCTGGCTGTCCTGAACTCACTCTGTAGACCAGGCTGCTCGATCAGAAATCCGCTGTCTCTGCCCAATGCTGGTTAAAGGCGTGCGCCCACTGCCGCTCTCTGAAACCTCTTAAGCAGGTCCCCAGAGTTCAACTCACCCTCAGCCCCCATGTCTTCCATATTCCTAATAGGATGGCTCATTAAGCCCAACTTAAAGCATTCCATGGCTTTCTAAATCCAATGTCCCAAAATCCACATTCCTCAAAACAAAAGCATGGTCAAAAATATCACAGCAATATTCAACTCCTGGTACCAACTTTTGTCTTAGTTACAGTTTGTGGGAGGAGCTAAGGTGGGAGGAGTAAGGAGAGGAAGAGGAAAAGGAAGGGGAGGAGTGAGGCGAGAGGCAGAGAGCAGAGATGTAGGAGGATGAAGAGCCACACAGGATATGGAGAGCAGTCAACTTATATTTAGGTCAGCTCACTGGGAAACACCTATAATTATATGGGCATATTGTTATTGAGCATTACCAAACATAGGAAGCCTTTGATTAATATTTAAGTTTAGCCGGGCGTGGTGGCGCACGCCTTTAATCCAACTTGGGAGGCAGAGGCAGGCGGATTTCTGAGTTCGAGGCCAGCTGGTCTAACCGAGCGATTCCAGACAGCCCGGACTACACAGAGAAACCCTGTCTCGAAAAAAACCAAAAAAAAAAAAAAATATTAGCTTTAGAGTCTGTTTCTACCAGGCCCAGTTGATTGGCAGAGCCATCTTGCACGCTGGCATCTCATGGTCGTGGCGCAGGGCCTAGGCTAGTCTCAGGCCGCCAACATGGCGGCTGATTAAGAAACAGATTGAATGCTCACTGCTTTAAAATCTCCCGAAACAACCGTTTCATTGCTGTGAAGAGAAACTATGACCACAGCAACTCTTACAAGTAAAACATTTAGTTGGGGATGGCTACAGTTTCAGAGGTTCAGTCCAGTGTCATCATACGCCAAACATGCAGCTTGCAGGCAGACTGGTCCTGAACGAGTGGGAGCTCATTCTACATTTGGATCAAAGCATTCAGAAGAGATCATCTTGGCAGGCAGCTAGGAGGAGGTCTCTCTCACAGTGGGCGGAGCTTGAGCTCTAGGAGTCCTCAAAGCCGCCTACACAGTGACACACTTCTCCAGCAGACCCTTTCCAAACAGCCACACCTCCTAATGTGCCACTTCCCATGGAGCCAAGCATATTCAAAGATATACCTTCTATCTTTCAGGAGGCCAAGTTTCAACAAGATGGAGAATCTTCATACACCAGGGAATAAGATGCCTTTCACTGGGGAGTTCCAATTTGGCACATGCAAGCCATGATGCAACAAACTGGCAGAGCTCCAGAAGGGTAATCAACACTCTGGAGGTTTCCACCTCCCAGAGCAATGCCATTTCTCTGTCATCAGGGGAGCAAGAGCCTCTCAGGGCTCCAAGACAATGGCTGTCTTGAGGTCTCAAGAGCCATCAGCATTCTTGAAAGTCAGAAATTTCTGTCTGAAGAGTTCAGAGTTCTGGAGTAAAAACATTTATCAGAGACTAGAACTATCAGAAACACTGTCTGCAGACTCCAGTGAAAACCAAGCCATGGCTCTTGGCTCCAGGTGTCGACAGAACGGATTGCATTTCCCATCAAGATAACAATACACTGCGTAAAGGAGACAAAGCCCAGAGCAACAGTGACTGTGGTAAAGTTATCTTTCCTGTGTCACCTGTCACCCAGCATCGTGTTCACACAGATAGGAAAGCCTACCAGTGCAGCAAGGGCCAAGAAGCCTTCACTGACAGACCCACTCTGGAACTCCATCAGCAGGTCCTTGTAGGAAAAAAGTCCCTTGAACATAGTACACTCGAGGTCTCCAAGCATAGCTCCAGTTCCCCATTCAACAAAGTGTTCATCCAGGAAACTAAGGGCTACTGGTGTCGGGAGTGTGGCAAGACTTCAGTCAGAGCTCACGTCTTCAGACTCACTGAGAGTGCACACGGGGAGAAGCCCTACCGGTGCGACAGCTGTGGGAAGGCCTTTACACAGTGGTCAGTCCTCCATGCTCACCAGAGAATTCACACAGGAAAGAAGCCATATAAGTGTGGAGACTGTGACAAACTGGTTCAGGTTTAGCTCAAATCTATACACCCACCAGAGAGTCCACACTGGGGAGAAACCGTACAAATGCACTGTGTGGGAAGCACTTCAGATTCAGATTCAGACTTCACAGCCATCAGCGGATCCACACAGGAGAGAAGCCATATAAATGTGACAAGTGCGGGAAGGGTTTCAGCTCCATCTCAAACTTCGGAAGCCACCAGCGGGTCCATACAGGAGAGAAGCCATTTCACTGCCACGTGTGTGGGAAAGACTTTAGCCGGAGCTCATATCTTCAAACTCACCAGAGAATGCACACGGGGGAGAAGCCCTACAAATGTGACACGTGTGGGAAAGCCTTCAGCCAGAGGTCCCATCTCCAAGTCCACCAGAGAATTCACACCGGGAGAAGCCATTCAAGTGTGAGGAGTGTGGGAAGGGATTCAGCCAGCGTACGGGGCTTACTGCTCACCAGAGGGTCCACAAAGAAGAGAAACCCTACACGTGTCAGCAGTGTGGGAAGGTTTCAGTCAGGCCTCCTTCTTCAAAAGACACCAGAAGGTCCACACTGGGGAGAGGCCCTACATCTGCAGCATCTGATGGAAGGGCTTCAGTCAGAGATCACATCTCCTCAAACACCAGAGGGTCACAGTGCAGGGAATCTCTAGGTTTGTTCTGCAGTCAATGGGCTCCATGCTGCTGATTGTTAAAAGCTCCCCCCAAACCCAGAGGCTTCAGTAGACTTCACAGGGGATTATATTTTGGTTATTTTGCCATAAAATCTTTATCTTACTGTACTCATTATACAAAGGGAATATAGTATTTTAGAATGGATCTTCTTCTTAGTATACAAAATTAAAAATTAAAAACATTGTGAAAAGTTATCGGATTTCTAATTTTCTATTCAATTTAATATCTGAAAGATATCAAATACCTGAATTAATTATAAAAGGAAGAATTGTCAGTTGTACGGAGCAGATCCAACAGAAATCACAGTTCCTCATACTAATGCTGAATTTATATCATTATGGGTAATCAATGGATTGGTAAAGATGTTGCAGCATCTACTTGGGAGAAATTTACAGCAAATATCCTAAAAGCAAGTGACTTTAGTTTATGCAAAAAACAAATTATCCCCTATATAGTAAACAGAACACCAATTCCTGAAGCACTTACATTTTATACTAATGCAGATAATTTGGAATTTTTCTGACATGTGAGAAAAAAATAAGCAAAGTCATTCAAAGCACAAATATGCTTTGGTTCAAAAATCAGAGTTGTATACCATTCTCAGGGTATTGTTATATTTTCCTGAAATTCTTAATATAGTTACTGACTCTCAACATGCAGGAAGAGTTGTTTTGCATGTAGAACTTATTCAGGATAATTCAAAATTAGTTTCACTGTTTATTCAACTACAATAATTGATCAGAAATAGAAATTATCCATTGTATATAACATATATCAGACCCCATACATGTCCACCAGGCCCTCTAGTACAAGGTAATAATGAAATTGATCAACTATTGATAAGAAATGTACTAGAAGCTTCAGAATTTCATAAGAAACATCATGTTCATAACAAAGGGTTAAAAGGTGATTTTTCTATCACTTGGTAACAGGCTAAAGAAATTAAAATAAAATGTCCTTCTTGTTCTTTATATAGTCAAATTCCGTTACCTGCAGTGAGTAACCCAAGGGTTACCCAAAGAAATTAAATTTGGCAAATGGATGTGCTTCATTTCACAAAGGTTGGAAAATTAAAATATGTGTGACGTTCCATAGACACATTCGGGATTTCAGTGGGCAAATGCTTTAAGTTCTGAAAAGCTGACCCAGTGGGCAAGTTCTGAATTGCATATTTATAGGAAGTTACGGTAACCATGGGAATAACTGTTAAGATTAAAACTGACAATGCTCCCCATATGTTTTCTAGAAAAATGAAGCTTTTTTTGCATTTCATAATAAAAAACATATTACAGGTACTACACAATCCTGTAGGACAAGCAGCTGTAGAGAGATCTAATTGTACCTTCAAAGAGATGCTTAATAAACAGAAAGGGGTAACAAAGACTCCCAGAGGTAGATTACTGTGGTCGTTGGAATATGCTTGGCCCAGGGAGTAGCACTATTTGAAGGTGTGGCCTTGTTGGAGGAAGTGTGTCATTGTGGGTGTGGGCTTTAGGACTCTCATTTTAGCTGCCTGGAAGCCAGACTCCTGTCTGCCCTTGGTGAAGATGTAGAACTCTCAGCTCCTCCTGCACCAGGCCTGCCTGGATGCTGCCATGCTCCTGCCTTGATAATGGACTGAACCTCTGAACCTGTAAGCCAGTCCTAATTAAATGTTGTCCTTTACAAGAATTGCCTTGGTCATAGTATCTGTTCAAGACAGTAAAACCCAAACCAAGACAATTACATAATGCTTTATTCACTTTAAAATTTTTAAATCCTAATGAGAAAAAACGAGCTGCTGAGAGATATTAGATGATAGAAAAAACTGCTGAGCTAAATCACCATGTCTGTGTTAGGGATGCCCTAACTTCAGGATGGAAGACAGAAAATGTGTTAGCGAGGACGGTTTTTTTATTTGTTTCAATAAAACAAACTGTGGATTCCACCCAAACTTATAAAAATCAAATTTGATGAAGGGAGACCCCTGATGATCTTGGCTGCAGAGAGGAACAAAAAAATCAAGAGGACAAACAATAGATAACACATATTGCTGATCCCTCTACAAGGGAAGAGCTCTGAAATGGCTGAGAAATGAAAATGTCTCCAGCCAGAACTTGAGCTATTCATTTCTAATAAATCTTGTTGGCTACTTAATTCTCAGGAATCATCATGCCATCCTTTCTATGGCATGAATGAAAATTTATTACAATTTGGTTACCATGATTTGAATAGGTTTGCACCCCATAGACTCATGTGTCTGAATGCTTGGGAGCGCATTATTAGGAAGACTGGCCTTGTTGGAGTAGTGTGGCTTTGTTGGAGGAAGTGGATCACTGAGTGGTAGGCTTAGAATTCTCCTATGCCTAGGCTCTGCCCAGATAGCATGTGCCCTTCTGTTGCTTGCAGATCAAGACGTAGAACTCTTAGCATCTTCTCCAGTAGCATGTCTTCCTACAGGCTGCTATATTTAATGCTATGATAATAATGCACTGAACCTCTGAAACTGTAAGCCAGCCCCAAATAAATATATTTTTTTATAAGCATTGTCTTGGTCATGGTGTCTCTTCACAGCAATAAAACACAAACTAAGATAGCAATGCAGTCCAAAGTCACATATAAAGAAAGACAAATGCCTTTCACCTGTTCATACAAGGCGCAGAGAATCATATTTAGCTGATCTGTGCTCATTGCACATTCCATACATGTTCATGCAAAATGTGTATTACCTCTTAAAGTTAACATGTTTACCAAAGTAAAGGACTGGACATCAGCGAAGTGAAACATCCCTGACAGAATTCATCCTGGAGGATGCTGAGATGCTAAAACATTTCTTCCAGCATCCTTCTTGGTCCACCCTCAGACTGCCTTAACAGCTGTTTCATCAACACTTGCTTCCGAGGCACTTTCTAAGAAAACTGCTGACTCCAGGTGATCTCAGTTGATCCAGCCTCGCAGAGTGTTTTAGTCAGGACCTCATTTAAGCTACTTTCACAGCACAGAGACTGGACAGCACATATTACAGCTAGGTCTCGTAAGACTGGTGAATATCTCGACTTACTTGGGCCTCCAAGAAAGGAAAATGATGCCACAGACAGCAAAAATCCATTTGAAGAGAATGATACCTCATTTCCCAAAATGCGGGCTGAGTGGTTATTGTTCATCAGGTGGTGACTGTTTACAAGTTGCTAATGATCTTGATCAGGGAGGAGACATGGTATAGAAGATTAGATTCTGTTTGTCTTTCCTTATGTTTCTTATCTAATGTTAAAGGGGAAAAGGGCAGAGACTGTTTGAAAGTGGAGGATATAGGAATAATATAGGAATGATAGTCGTAAGGGGAGATTGTTGAGTCTATTCTTAAACTAGAGAGGTACGACTAGCCATGCAGGAAGAACTGCAGTGGGTAAGTGTGCTTCCTGGAGAAGGCCCTCCATCTTGGTCAACTTTGATGGGTGTGCTCTGGTGAGGCATTGGCCCCAGACTTGCTTCTTACTACTGATGTACTTTCTCATGTTTGTCGTTGCCATGCACCTTGTTTATGTGGCTTGGTGTGAGTGGACGCTACAAGACATTCACTGCCTATAGCTTGATGTTCTTGCTTCTTGCGTGCTAGCCCACCCTATTGGACAGACTTCCTGCAGATCAACATGAAGATGAACTTTCATGAATTAATGCTATTTAGATGAACTAATAACGTTATAGAGTAAGCCGGGCGGCGGTGGTGGCGCACGCCTTTAATCCCAGCACTTGGGAGGCAGAGGCAGGCGGATTTCTGAGTTCGAGGCCAGGTCTACACAGTGAGTTCCAGGACAGCCAGGGCTACACAGAGAAACCCTGTCTCGAAAAACCAAAACCAAACCGAACCAAAACAAACAAACAAACAAAAAAAAAAAAAACAAAAAAAAATGTTATAGAGTTTTTTATTTAATTCATATAATTTTAGGAAGAAAGTTTAAGGAGATGATTTCAGTTGTTTTGCCAGAACAATGTAATAAAATCAGAATCAAGGATAGCATAGCATGTGCCCCTCCTCATAGAATGGTGAGTAAAGGCTGCATATTAAGGAATACAGTGAGCTTTCATAATTACACTAAGAAGAGGAATTGGCTTGGGACGGATTTGTGATCGAGGGAAAACAGTCATTCTAGGTCAGGTCCAAGGATGAGGCCACAGGTGTGCACCATAATAAAACAAGGCCGTGTGAAACTGTGGCTTTGAACTTAAAACTATCAACATCAACTTATTACTATCAACTTCCTTTTGTAACTCCCCTTTTGTGTAACATTTTATCTATGAGGTAATTTTATAAAGAAACTTTGTCTAAAAAAGTATTAAGCTGGAATACAAAAAATAAAGTGTGGCCATTGGAGCTCTGCTCCATCCACCCTAAGGTATGTATATGTCTGTTTGTATGTATGTACAATATGTATATATGTATGTCTGTCTATATGTATGTACATACATATGTAGGTATATGTATGTAAGTATGCATGTGTACTTGTGAAATTGATGAAACTTGTGGTCAGGCTAGCCAAGTAAGGTTTGTGTGTGTGTGTGTGTGTGTGTGTGTGTGTGTGTGTGTATGACTTTCTGCCCTTTTCTTTCTTGCCGGCCTTCTAAGAATTAAGAGTTCAGAGTTTCTCACCAAACATGCTTGCTGGAAGAATGTTTGCTGGCCCCAGATAATTAAGTTTTGTTATATCAGCACTTTTGACCCTGCAAATCATCCACTGCTTTCAGTGAGTGGACCCCATAACCTGCTATTAGCAGCAGTCCCAATCGCTAACACCGTACCCCTCACTGCCCTTCTCCATGACCTGAATGCTGGACAGGCCCCAGCACATTGGTATAGATCTTTGTACATTGATGTGAAAGTAAGGTTATATTTGGTTACAACATACTATGTATATATGTTACAATTCTTATTTACAATATAGAACCTATGCAATGCATGTAAAAACACAATGTGAAGTCCCGGTCCTTGAAAGCTGCTACCACAAGGTGTTTAGGATAATTAAGAAATGCGAGTTAATTGTCACTCAAACTCATGGTCATGTCAGATACTAATTAATTATAGAAAGCTATTTTCCAGGCTGAATAGATACTAAATAGGTAGAAACAAACAATGTTTGCCTATTCGGATATACTATAGATAGATAGTTGGTCTTCAAAAACCTCAGAGATCCACAGAGTATGGATTGAAAAAAATTTTTTTCATAAAAGTCTTTTCTGGCAGTGAGATATGTCAGCTCCTGAAAGCATCCCCATGCAAAGAAGATAATGAACATTGAAGACCCTCCCTACAGGACTTGTTTCAGAAGTGTCAAGATAGCCACTGGGTAAGACTCTGCCCTTGCTTCAATTGCAGACAAAATGCTCTTCAAATTGGACAACCTGGACACAGTGTAGTCAGTTGTTGAGCTTTGCCAAAACAAGGTAGACAAGTCCTTCATAATTCATACTTCACAAAAACGTCTGTCATATACCAGGCTAGAAGGCCACAGATGAGCCTGCATCATTATAGAGAACTTTTACTTAGCTCTTCAGGAAGTCAGTGTTCTGTGTCATTTTTATAGTTTTTGAAACTGCTTTCCTGCACTTCCCGCACACGCAGGTAATATTTATTCCTTCTCAAGTCTCTGATGGGGCTAAAGACTAGATGGTTATGATCTCACAATTCAGCTTAAGTTGTTTAGGATTTAAAAAAAAATTAAAGATATTTTTAGATCCAAGTAGATTTTTTTTAGGTTGATAAATGCAAGCTGTTATAGAAAATGACTTAAGTACTGAACTCTAAACTCGTCAAGTTAGGACAGATAGCAGAGTGCTTTCTCCAAAGTGACAAATACAAATGGACTGGACAGTATTAATGTAATTCTTACCTGAGAGCTTTCATAATTGTTTAATATATTTTCTTATTATATATAGTTTATTCTTATAAGAAAAGGAGCCTTTTATTGACTAAAGCAGGTGATGTTGGAGAAGGGTCTTGTGCACTGTGTCTGGTTACAGTCCAGACATGGACATTGTCATGAATCTTAAACCGTCTGCTGTATCGGTGTTGTGTAATGCTCCCCCAAGATCTCTGATTGGTTAATAAAAAGTTAACAGCCAATGACTGGGCAGAGGAGATAGGAAGGCTGGGCTTGCAATATGATCCAGGGGTCTGAGAGAGAGAGAGGAGAAAGAGGAAGAAGGGCCCATGGGGCAGCTAAAGAAGAAGGAGGAGGAGGAGGAGGAAGAGGAGGAGGAGGGGGAGGAGGAAGAGAGAGAGAAGAAGGGAGGGGGAGGAGGGGGAGGAAGAGGAAGTAGTCCTGTACTTTGGCACTGAAGAAAAGATTCAGTGGCTCAGAGCTCTTGCTCTCGCATACAGAGGACCCAAGTTGGGCTCTCATGGCCCACAGTGAGTGGCTCCCAATTGCCTGTAAGTACAGTGCCAGGATCTTATGCCCTCTTCTGGCCTCTGAAGGCACTGCATGAAAGCAAATATAAAAAGAAAAAAAATCTTCCTTGATTTCTCCTGGCATTTGGCAGGTTGTGATTTAGTCTGAATTTTAGGAAGAGAATAACTCTCTGTAGCTGTTGATGGGAGGTCAGTATCTTTTGGTGGAAATTACAGAGCTAAACATTACAATATCCAAATAAAAATCTTAAATACTAATTAAGTGGGCTCAAAAATATATTGGAGATGGAACAGAGAACAAATGAACTGGCAGACAGCATGATAGAAATTACTTCATCTAAGCCACGGACAAAGTATAGACTAAAAAAGTATTACCAAACAATAGCTGGTGGCACATGCCTTTAATCTCAGAATTCAAATGTAAAATATAAAGTTAATATAACTGTAAACAGTAAACTAATACAGTTGCCTTTTTACTTTATCTTAGTTTCGCAATAAAGACAAAAAGACAAAGATTTATTTAAGTCTGTACCTAATTATCTAGGCAGTCATTTGATTTATTTAATCTCCTAAACTAATCTGGGTCCCTCCAAGCTAAAATTCCTATAATACTTGCATTTAGGGCCTCTCATTCTCCATCTGAACTCTCAAGAATTCCTTCCTCTTTCCTCCTCACGGCTCAAACTGTATCTCTTCATCTCTCTCTCCTTCCCCTGCCTGGCAGTATCACACCCTATTCTGTCTTCTGTCCAGCTATTGGGTGATCAGCTTTTATTGATAAGGCAGAGAATAAATGGTAAGCATTGTTCACACACACATGCGATGGGAGAATCTTGACATTAGCATTGCAGCTGAGTGTCCATCTTGAAACAAGCTAAGATGGCAGAGAAATCAGCATTTGAATAACACAAATGGAGTGTAGCTTGCCCTCTGCTCCTCCCGCGGAATAAAAGGCAGCGACAACCGTGTTCTTCTTCAAGCAGCTTTATTCAGGTTCCTTGTTACAGCACACTTGCTTCTTCCTCTCCTTCAATCCCCTCTCTCTTCAATCCTCCTTCCTCCAGCCCCCAGCTCCTTCCCAGCAGCCCCTTATATACCTTGCCTTAATCCCATCAGCAGCTGCCACGCCGTCACTGCGCGAACCTTTTCTCTAATAATGAGCCACAGCCACAGTGCCTACTCAAGCTAGCTGGCTACAGGCCAACCATCATCCTGATGGCGGGGAGAACCACTTCCTACAGTGGAGGTAAACCTGGCGGAGGAAGAGTCGGGATGGAGAGCGATGCGCCATAGGCCCCTGTGACTCCTCGAGGAGTCCTGATCTACTGTACACAAGCTTTTAATCCCAGCACTCAGGAGACTGCCATGCAGGTCGCTGAGTTCAAGGTCAATCTACAGAGCAAGTTCCAGTACAGCCAAGCTTAGGCGATGAAGGATTAATAGAACAAGAGAGCCATGTTCCAGCTCCAGCAAACAATGGAAGATGCTACCTCAGGGAATGAAAAATATTCCTACCATTTGCCAGGCATATGTATAGGAAACCCTGCAATTTGTCATTGATGTTTGCTTTGCCTTCCGTTATATGGATGATATCCTGACAGGGGTCATGCTGAATCTAAGCCTCTACGAAGAAAGTCGACCACTGTCACTGCCATCTTGCAGATGTCTGGCTTGTACATAGCAGCAGGAATGATACAAATACAGGAACCTTACCTATTTCTAGGTCACACCATTACAGGTGCTATTATTAAACCTCAAAAGCTTCACTTCCCCATACTCTGGAATCCATGCAAACCTTCCTGGGAAATCTGGTCTGGATCCAACCTAGCTTGCCTATCACATCTGGGCAATAGACCCACTTTTTTAGCTTGTAAGGGGGCCTAGAAAGGCAGAAGACGTCATCACAGTCACTTCAGAGGCTAGAGAGGACCTCCATATAGTCAACCATAGTGTTTACCAAGCCTACCTTCACAAATTTGACCCTGCTCTAGAGCTCTGGGGGCTGGTTTTCCCCACCAAACACCTCCCCATCAGATCTCTCTTTGCCCTCCTGACAGGATCCTCTATTGGATTCATCTTTCTTCCTCCTCTGCATCCACAACAACCCCATTTATAGATGGGATCTGTCTTACAGCTTTTAAGGTGCTGAAATGGCCCTTAACAGATCTTCCCAAACAATGACATTGTCACTTTCCCAGGAACTTCTGCCAACCATGGACCAACAGGGGAGGGCACAGAGATGACTCCAGCAGAGAGGAAATCCCCAGTTATACTCCCAGTGACTTGGGGGAGCCTCAAGGCCCTTGTAAACCAAGCCCAGAGAATGTCCCCTGAAGAGGCAGAGACAGGACCCTACGCCCTATTCTTGCTCACGTGTGTCATTGTAACAACTCACAGACACAGCTGCTCCCCTTTCACGAGCAGTGGTGAGAAATTCACTGATGCTACTTCCTGTGAGTTGGGATTCCAGACTCCCTGTAATGTACAGTGACAACCCCCTGTTGAGAGAGAGCCCTTTTCCAGTTCAGTCCACCCTAAAGGCAGCCGTTTAGGATTCTGCCTGGATGAAACTGTCCACTGGACTTCATGACTCTAGCCAGTAACAGGTGATTTCTCTAATTGATTGATTGGCATGTGACGCTCCCTCCCACCCCAGGGATGTTGGGGTGTTCCAATTATGCTCCTTCTATAGGTTATACCCACAACTCATTTCCAGTACACTTTTTAAAGGATACCATGGTGGGAGTAATGGAACTTTTCCATATAACCAAGGAATCCCCTCCTTTTTTATTGGATCTACGGCTTGTTGCTCACCCGAGGTGCCCTGCACTTCGTGCTTGGGAATGCTTGTCGAGGGATGACTACCTTTGTCCAGGATGGAAACCACTTATGGATTCCAACCCATGCTTGCCGAGCGCAGGCTCAGGGCAGCAAGCTGGTGCCAAGTCACGCATCTGACCAATCTCTGTCTTCTTTTTCCAGTGAGACTCACAACCAGATTACATGACATCTCTCATCAGTCTGGGCTGGCCATACCTCTGTGGCCCTGGACCTGTTTGGATTATAGGTCATTCATCCCTCATCTCTATTCAAGGTGACTCTTTTATGGCTGCCTATTTGAAGGAAATCGTACCCATCTTTCTCGGAGAGTTGTTGGGCTGCCCCCATTCTCTATGGTCCGCCTCCATTTGACCACAATCGCATTCCTAATGGGCTCCTTTTTATCCTGAGCCTCCTCTGTTCACTTCCAATCACAAATTCAGAATTAATCTCAACTTCTCACTTTGGTATCCATGAATGATGACTCTCATCCTGCTTCTGGGAGCCATAATAACCGGATGTTCCTCTAGCCCTACTGATCGGGTTCTGAATTTCTGAGCATGCCCTCCACTCTTATGAAGTTTTGGCATACTGCCCTCATGGGGCCTAGCACAGCAACCTCACACTGCTTTACAGCCATCTGGGGAGTAGCCACTACAGCAACGAGCAATGCTCACTTGGAACCCGTTTGTAGAGAGCATAACTGCAGTAACAGCTTGCAGTTAAGTGTGTATGTGTCATGACAAGTGGACTTTCAGGATATGGGTAAATCAGTTTGCTTGTGATCCTCGTCCCTGCTATGTTAACATCAATGGACTTTCTCAGAGAATGGCAGGCACTAAGTTTATAGCATCTTATAGTTTACATGCACTATGTGCTTAATAAGATTCACTAGTAGCAATGCACATAGTTTTATAACTGGTACATGAAAGACCTCCTTTCTCTCTCTCTCACATCAGCTGCACACTTTAAGGTAAATGGCAAAGTGACTCCAATTTGCTTCCCTGCAAACTTCTTATCCTTTATTATGTGGTCGCCTTAGGCCGCAGTAACCGACCGGTAGGATCCTTTCAGTGGCTTATTCCAGACGGCTCTGACATAGGGATGGGGAACTTTGACGAGGACCTGGACCAGGAAGGGAAGGGAAGGGCCTGGACCAGGAAGGAGATGGAAGGGCCTGGACTCCAAGCAGCAGAAAGGAGCTGCTTATATAACTGCCCTAGGCGGGCTGGGTGATGTGTCCTCTCAGGATAGGTTAAGCTGCCAACACCTTATTAGCATAAGCCCACTCAGAAGGGGCACGAGGCCGACGCATGCTCAAAGGACTTGTTTGCTGGCCAGCTGCTTACATTGTCAGGTGCTGGTCATAACCACGGCTGCCTACAGTTTACCAGTTCCTGAGCTGGCCACTCTGGAAGCCAGCTGCTTACATTGTCAGGTGCTGGTCATAACCACGGCTGCCTACATCTCCCCTTATTTATTTATTAAATTTGAATTAGGTTACCTCTGGACCCTTCAGACCTTAGGCATCCCACACCCAAGCATGCTTGAACTCATTCATTAGGTGGTTGGCGTGAGGCGATAAAGCACACCTATAGAGTCGCCGCTAGCGCAGCAAGTCAGCGGTGGAAAACAGAGGTCCGAGCCCTTGTGCAAAGTGAAGGCATTGTGATGGGAAAGTTTATATTTCTGCCATACCCGCCTTCGTGCCTTTTTTCAGGGAGAGGTACATTTGGCACAAAACCTCTATGCACTCGGACATGCTTTCAGAGAATCTATCTCAGGATTGAGAACATCTCTAGTCGAGGCGCTCCTCGTACTCCCCGCTTCAGAAACATTGAGGTGATGCTGTAGGAGCCTCATGAGTGTACACCTTTGGCAATGGTCAAGATGGTCAGGATCTAGGGATTATGCCTGGATGGCCATTACCGGGTCCAGAAGGCTCCCCACTATGCCTCCCTAAGGGAGGCCAGCCAAATACCTGGGGGAGTGCCTTCCTTCATGGCAGTCAGCGCCTGGTAAACAACAACCTTATGTCCTGCATGGTCATGGCACAAATGACACAGAAACCAAAGGCAGAAACCACATCCTAGGAGAACAACAGCTCCCCAGATAAATACTCCCGCTCATTCTTTAAAGAAAATTGAGGGCACCCTTGACCCAAGTGGTGAGCCCCTCCAAAGTAAGGGGATCCAGGCGGGTGCCATTCAGGGTAGCGATCTGCAACAGGAGCCTCCTGGATAGGTACTCGTCTTCTTTCGACCGGTTTCCTTTCAGGTACTCAGACAGGAGCGACTCTGATTGAGAGACTGAGAAAAGTTATATACCAAAGGAATAATATACAGTCCCCTGAGAGAGGAGACACAAGAGAGCTGAATAGGTTTATATAGGTTAGCCAGCAGGAAGTGCATTTTGAGCACAAGAAGTAGGGAAAAAGGTAAGGAGGACCGGGGAGTTAGAATGGACCGGCATAGGCACTGGCCAGGTGCGTGTGACGGCCCACAAAGGTATAAAGTCACCCCGTATCCAATGCAAATCCCTCTTTTATTTTAATGCCTCTTGCACGCATTAGTTCTTTTAAAGCACTTCTCACGGGTGCAATGGTGAGTTCCCCATGGTTTCACTTTCCTGATTTGATGCTTGCCAATACCCCAGAGAAAACACAATTACAACACCAAGACAGACCCACACCAAACAAACACAAACAGCAAACACTAACATGATACTTCTAAGGTCTCTCGTGATTCAATTGCCACTTTACCATGGACCTATGACCACGGACCTTATGACGCCGCTTTTTCCGCGGACCTTGTGATGGCCCTACTCACTGGGCACTTTCTGTGACGCCGCTTTACCGCGGACCTTGTGACGGCCCTACTCACTGGGCACTTTCTGTGACGCCGCTTTTACCGCGGACCTTGTGACGGCCCTACTCACTGGGCACTTTCTATGACAATAAATATACCTGTACCGCCGTTCCTAGCTGCTGAGTTCTGAATCCAACGAAGGTGAAGTCCTCAGTTTCCCCGTACGGGCCACCATATGTCGCGTCCGCCTTGGCCGGCAAGTAAGACGCGACACGGTAGGATCCTTCTCAGTCGGCTTTATTCCAGGAACGGCTCTGACATAGGGATGGGGAACTGGACGAGGGACCTGGACCAGGAAGGGAAGGGAAGGGCCTGGACCAGGAAGGAGATGGAAGGGCCTGGACTCCAAGCAGCAGAAAGGAGCTGCTTATATAACTGCCCTAGGCGGGCTGGGTGATGTGTCCTCTCAGGATAGGTTAAGCTGCCAACACCTTATTAGCATAAGCCCACTCAGAAGGGGCACGAGGCCGACGCATGCTCAAAGGACTTGTTTGCTGGCCAGCTGCTTACATTGTCAGGTGCTGGTCATAACCACGGCTGCCTACAGTTTACCAGTTCCTGAGCTGGTCCACTCTGGAAGCCAGCTGCTTACATTGTCAGGTGCTGGTCATAACCACGGCTGCCTACAATTATTCTTGTTTGAGGCAGAATTGTGTTTTTCATAATCCAGGCCATTAGACATATAAGGGTTCAGCAGCTCACACCAAATTCCTTCTATTAGAAGTACTTAGCTTTGAAATAAAGAAAGAAGGGGGACCTGTGGGGGATGTGGAGGTGAACGTGATGAAGGAAGAAATGGGATGGAGAGCAAAACACCATAGGCTCCTGTGACTCCTCGAAGAGTCCAGATCTACATGGTACACGATCTAAGATGGTTCCCGGCATACCAGTGAGAAAGAACAAAGGACCCAAGGCCAGAGAAATGGCTGCTCCCCCACCCCACCCCCACCCCGCGCATCTTCACAGAAATCTCATTGGATGATCCACCCTTTTCTTCTATACCCTCTCTAGCTCCCAAAGATGACACAGAAAAGTATTAAATTCACTAGTAAACTTTAAGCACTGTAGTTGGGCAGACACTCATGTTTTCTACCCCGACTCTGCTGGCTTGGCTACTTCCCAGCCTTGTGCCCTATTTCCTGTCATCTTAGTCTCACCCTGTGTGCTCCTGCTCCATCCGTTTCCTCGGTGCCACTCCCTCATGGAGACTCCTCGTGGTCACCTTTTCATGGTGATCTTCTCTCCCTGACCTTCTCCTCTCTCTCCACCTTGGACCCCATAACTGGGATTGGAAGTCCCGCCTCAACTCTCCTTTCCTGCCCGGCTATTGGCTGATCTGCTCTTTATTAGCCAATCGGAGATGATGAAGGACAATGTTTACACAAGTTTGAGACAGGAGATGAGTCATAGAAATGGCAATGCCCACGTCCAAACTGCAACCAGAAATCAACATCTGAAGACACAGTGCACAGAACGACCCGCAGCACTCGGGTTGTCAGGGACTCGTGTAGCCCAGGACTTGCTGTGTGACGGTAGCCATGACGGATTGCTATACTCAAGGCTCTCAGAAAAGGCAGCGATTATTACCCACGAGCAGACAGGAGGTTCCTAGGGAAGTTTGTAGGGGCAACAGGGAGAGTCCAGAACAGAAAACTTATAAAGAATGCTTCTGCCTGAGCGTTGTGGCGCAGACATTTAATCCCAGCACTCAGGAGGCAGAGGCAGGTGGGTCTCTGCGAACTCAAGGCCAGCCTGGTCTACAGAGTAAGTTCCAGGACAGCCAAAGCTACAAAGAGAAACCCTGTCTCAGAAGAAAAAAAAAATGCTTCTGAATCTGGCATAGCGGTACACACAGAATTCAGAGGCTTCGGCAGGAATTTATGAATTCGAGTCCAGTCCGGGCTCAAAAAATGTGATGTCTCAACAACTACAAAAATTATGTTCAATATTATAAAATATTTTACAAAATAAAAATAAATATTTATTTATTAGGCTGTGTGCAATTACTGGAAGATTACTCTAATCTAAATCTTGAATGCTGGTCTGGCCTCTACCCCAGCTGTGTTTTCCAAACACTTGTGTTTATGAATTCTCTGGGTTACTTCTGCTCCAGCAGTGTGGCGTCCTGGGAGGCAGATCACTGTGGCTCATGCTGCTGGTTTGTCACTACTCTCTGTAACATCCTATTTGTCCATTTTCTCCTCCACACACCTGTAGCACCTACTGTGACCCCCCCAGCCTGGTAACTCAAACTCCACTTCTCTCTATCCCCCCAGTAATTGGCTGTTGCCAGTTTTATTTAACAGTTCCAAATTTGGGAAGCAAGGTGTACACAACAAAGGCTGGTATCCATGAGGATCTGCTCTTCCTGGAGCAACCAGATCTTGGGGTACAGAATTCAGCAGTTGAACACAACCAGCGCAACCCCCTACACAAAATAGCTGGAAAATGTATAAGAGAACTTCACGATAGGTCAGTGGAAAGAGCCCAAACTAAGCCTAGCACTTAAGAGATGGAACCAGAAGTATTAGTTTAGAGCTTTTCTTAATGACAGAGCAAGTTTGGGGCTAGTCTACTCTACATGTCATCCTGTCTTAATTTTTCTTAAAGAAAGAAGAGAGAAGAGAGGAGAGAAGAGAGGAGAGAGAGAAGAAAGAAAGAAGAAAGACAAGAAAGAAGAAAGAAACCGAGAAAAAGTTGCAAAGTACACACACAAGGATACCCAGAGCTATATGGATGGGAGAACAGGGGAGAAGAGGGACAGAGGGAGGGAGGACAGAGGGAGGGAGAGAGGGAGGAAGGGAGGAGAGAGGGACGAGGGAGGGAGGGAGGGAGTCAAAAGGGGGGAAGAAGAGAGAAAAAGAGAGGCGGGGGAGGGGAGAGTGCAGAGAAATAAAAAAGGTATCTAAGGGATAAAGGCAGACAACTTTCCGAAAGCAATAAAAGACCTCACCTGCAATACTCAAGAAGGACACAAGATAACATCAGGACATGTTGGAATCAGCAACGAGGAAATGGGGCCGGAATCGGCAGCAACCCAAGGTCATCTCTAAGTACACAATAAGTTCTAGTCTTTTGCTGCTTTTCATCAAAACATGTGTCATGAGATCACTCTTTAGTAACCACACAACAGAATTTATACCGGCTATTTTGAGGCTTCCTTTGCTAATGCAATTAATCTAAATCCTTTCACTTTAGTCTCAGTAGACTCTCTGAACAAGGGCAAAAAAAACCAGTCACATTCATCTCCAAAATATCACAACAGTCTCTAGGCCACATACTAGCATTCTTCTCTGAAACTTCGGAGCCTGGCCCCCACAGTTCACATCACCCTCCCTCCAATGGGTTCCATATTCCTACTAGGGATGATCCATTAAGCCCAACTTAAAGCATCCCAATGCTTTCCAAAGTCCCCAAATCCACATTTCTCCAAACAAAAGCATGGCCAGGCCTGTCACAATACTCCATTCCTCGTACCAACTTCTGTCGTAGGGTTTCACTGCTGTGAAGAGACATAGGATTAAAACTACCTGCCACTGCTATCTGCCTTCGTCAGGGTTTCTATTGTTGCAACAAAACACCATGACTAAAAACCAAGTTGGGGACAAAGAGGTTATTTCCCTCACACCTCCATGTTGCTGTCCATCATTGAAGGAAGTCAGGAAAGTAACACAGACAGAGCAGGAACCTGGAGGCAGGAGCGGATGCAGAGGGCATGGAGGGGTGCTGCTTGCTGGCTTGCTCCTCATGGCTTGCTCAGTCTGCTTTCTTAAGAACCCTGAACCACCAGCCCAGGGATGGCCTAAACCATAATGGTCTGTGCCTTCTCCCATCAATCAAAATTTTAAAAATGCCTTACAGCTTAATCTTATGGAAACATTTTCTTGTTTAGTTTTTTTTTTTTTTTTTTTTTTTTTTTTCAAGACAGAGTTTCTCCATGTAGGAAGGCTGTCCTGGATCATTCTCTGTAGATGAGGCTGGCTTTGAACCAACAGACACCCACCTGCCTCTGCTTCCCAAGTCCTGTGGGATTAGATGCTACACTACCATCACCGAGTTTAGGAGGTTCTATCCATAAGCAGGCTGGGCGAGCCATAATGACCAAGCCAATAAACAGCTCCCCTGCATGACCTCGGCATCAGCTCCCACCTCCAGGGCCCAGCGCTTCTTAGTTCCCATTCCAACTTCCTTCAATAAGGAACAGGAATATGGAAGTAGAAGTCAAGTAAAACCTATCCTCCCCAACTCGCCTTTTGGCATCTAAAATAAGTGTAGCAATAAATCTCTTTGGCAGCAAGAGAGTATT